>QFDT01008317.1:0-59666 GCA_003315915.1 Macrolepiota dolichaula | reverse complement strand
GCCAGTTGCAGTGGTGCTGCTGGAAGGAAGAGAGAGCATGACTGCAAGTACTGCGAGGACAAGAGAGAGGACCAGAAGAAGAGTAGTAGATGAGATAGTGCGGTGGTGGTGGTGGGAGGATGAGCTACGATGACGATGCTCGCGATGTTCGCGGTGTTCACGTTCACCGTGATGGGAGGAAGAGGGATTACCGGCCATCCTATCTTTTTGGCCCATGATTGAGGTTACATACGAGGACATGGTTTCTAAGTGTCTCACCGCTCAGCGCAGACAAGGATGTTGTGGTTGTAAGAGGAGGGCGTAAATGAATTGACGACGTGGTGGAGGTAGAAGCGTGTTGAAACGCGGAATCTGGTTGAAGTTGAGTGAAGAAAGGTAACGCAGAGGAGAGGGATTTTAAAGACTCGGGAAGTAATGGGCGGAGGACAAAAGGTAACGCAATTGAACCCTTGTTCAAATTTTTCCATTTTCATTGTTCAACCAACACGTGTTGGGGCACGTGTCGGTGACAATAGCCCATTGTGACGCATCACCTCGCATCACCCCATTTTTTTGCGTCTGGGCGAAGGGGGGCGTACAAACAAATCCAAATCCTGTGACGGAACCGACCCAATCAATGACACTGAATTGAGTAACGCCCGCCTCACGCTGGCCGAGACGCGTTTCAACACCTGATCACCGCGTTTCCTACCTCCATCCATGTCGCTCCGTCGGTTTGCCCAGGAGAATAATGCCGGAGTCACTGGGTCCCCACGCACATCCAACAACTCTTCGCCAAAATCTCCCCTAGCTAACCCCCCCTCCACTCCACGAAACAGACCTTCGATTGGCATCTACCGCTCGCCAGCTTCAACCCCCTCTATCTCATCCTCTATACCCTTTGACTGGGAGGCAGCTCGCTCACGCAGACCGCCGCCATATGGAACACCACAAAATAAAATCCGGAAGTCAATGGGAGTACCTAATGGCGATGGGACACCAGTACGCAAGGCAGTCGTTCGCAAAAAGTCTTTGTACGAAAGGTCGGTGCTACTCCCTTCAAAGTCAACCACATATCTGATCTATAATGGAAGGGTTACTTCTATACCATCTGCGATTGCATTCGAAATCGCACTCTTCCCTCACAATGTACCCCTTCCATCTTCAAAGACTTCAGCCAGAATTCTTGGTGGTGCAATGCACTTCCTTCACTTCTGCACGCGCATAAGCCAGATACGTAAAGTCCCAGACTCGGACCTTGGTTGGGAAGATATGTATCGTGAGGGCGAGGGAGCGTCATGGTTTGACTGGGTGCGTCCACTCAAATATGATTCTCAAACACTCCACCAATACATTTATAACCACTCCAGACTGTTCCGATGACCCTCCTCCTTATCTTTGGCTCTGTGTTCAATACGGCTTACCTCTTCTCCCGCACGAGGATTTATCAGTTCCATAAACGCATTGATCCCCTCTCCTCACCTAATGCCAAAACTATCGCTGCAGAACTCGATGTCGAGCCACTCAAACCACCATCACTAGGAAGGCAGCTACGCGCCGGAGCATGGTATGCCTTTTCATACTCATGGCGGTGGCTCCTCGGCATGAAGCCTCCCCAAATGCATAAGCCGATCCCTCCAAAGATGACCAAGGTGCATCAACTATTGGTATGGAACCCTGGTGAACTCGAACTCGAGTTATTTAGCTTGTATTCGCCCATCCATGCACTCTCATGGCTGGTCACGAACTCATCCAATTGGATTCTTATGTTCTTCATAATGGGTTTGACTGGTGTGCAGGTATGGCGTCTCCTTTGGTCGCATATACACCAGATTCTGACCTAGGAATAGCTGAACATCCTTATTCACTCATATGGCACTTTGGTCAAGGACAAGGAGCTCGTCGCTGCAGAAGTAATGCATGAATACAATGAAGGGGTAAGTCTGAAATGCACTTGGACCGCAATCTTTACTCACTCAAAATCCGATCTGTAGTTTGTTTATCCTCGCGTCAATCCTGTTCGGAAGGATGTGGCTGTAATGACACATCAGTCGGAAATGGTGAATATATGGGAGGACTGAAATCGGACTGTTACTCGGATAATATCATACTTATACGTTTTCACAGATAGTGTTCCCCTGCACTCCTCGTACATACCCTGTGCATAACTCATGATTTTTCGATTCTTGCCCTGATGTGACATGAATAATGATTCTGTTTAATACATATACTATCAAAATGACAAAAAGTATTACATGAAAAAATTGCATAAAACATAATGCCCATATCGAGATTCGAACTCGAGACCCTTGCATGGTCAGAATGTAACCTCATAAGTACAATGCTCTACCGGCTGAGCTATACGGGCTTGGTAAGGTTGTATAGACCTGCCAATGAATCCCTGAGAGGTACTTGGGACCTTCTCTTCGCCGTCCTGCTATATCCCAGGAACTACCATGCGCTCTGTTAGGCCCTCCAGGATCCTTCTTGCCACCTGCGACAATGCCGCAGAGATAAGATGGGAACGTCAAGTCATTAATTGTTACAGAAATAGTACATCATAAAAGGATGGGCGTGATCTACCCGACAACGAGAAGCAGACAGCCGCATTAGACAGAAGATATTTCTTCCGCACATCCTCCACCCAGGAAGTTGAGGAAGCGAGTACCAACACGCTTAGCCTGTTCATCTGAATGAGTTATCCAAATGAGAGCCTTCAGCTCCCGTTCGGGAGATCTGACTTCCCCAGCTAGAAATTCCTCCACCATCAAAGACGACTGTGGATCCAATGCCGATGTCGGCTCTATCACGAGCAATACATTTTTAGCGCCAGGCATCCGAGATAACTCAGGATAGCACACACCGTCAAGTAACAAGACCTCTGCTGTATCCAGTGCGAGTGCAATCGCCAATGCTATTCTCTGTGCCTCCCCGCCACTCAGATTCGACCAGTCTCTCCCCCATAATTCTCCCTCAACACCCCAGCGACCTGATATTTCCATTGCTCTCTTCAACACCTTGTGGGGAGTAGCCTTCTCAGGCTTGCGGTCCTTATATGCCCTGTGAGATTTCAATGCCGATACCGAAAATAAAAAGTCCTTCGGTGTGCCGGGGAGAAGAGAGGGTCTCTGTGGAACGTAAAGCACCCTCGTACGGAATGTGGGTATGCCTATCATCGAACACTGTGAGAGATCATCGCCATTGTCATCGGTACTTTCTTGCGAACCATATGAGCGTGGGGTCCTTGAGAATGAGGGGAAATTGGAGTCGGCGTTAGTATTATTATCGTAACGTTCTTCCTCGGTCAAAGTGGAGAACAAGAGCTCCTCTCATACCTCCCACGATAGAGTATGTTTCCCTTGTGGAGAACGAGTTGAGCGATGCATTTGAGTAGTGTTGTCTTCCCACATCCACTCTTTCCTTGAAGAACGACTATATCGCCTGGTGACCCGGTCGTCATCATTATTTGACATTGCTATGAAATCCAGTGTTATGGGACGCACCCTCATTCACCTCAAAGCTGATGTTTTCGAAGAGCGGTTGTCCGGGAGCAGTCTCACAGGTAACGCCGCGTAGCTCGAGGATGGGCTGAGCCATGGTCATAGTCAACACACGAGAATAGGACACAGTAAGTCAACCGCTAATCTCTGGGAACCCACATCAAACCTTGCATCGTATCTGCGTGACGTCATTACCATTACCAATTCGAGGTTTCAAAAAGTACACCTCCAGACAGTGGCATACCCGCATGAAAACCGACAGTATCTATTATGCAAGAGTAGGGCAATTATTCTAGGTGGGATAGATTACACTATAATCACGGCTGGGGTGGGAGTCCCATCTCCTCGGGAGTCAAACTAGAGCTCTCAATCATCACACCGACACCAACTTTGGCAGCGTTCTAAAAAACAATGTTGGCAAAGAGTGGTGTGCCCGACAATGCGACGTACCTTGAAGTGATCGATCTCACCCGAAACGAGGAAGGCAAAGGTGGGAGTGAAGCGCTGCTCCAGCAATGCGGATACTTTACCAGTAGAATCGAGCTGAGCGCGGAAGGTGGCTAGCCTCAGGTCATACTTGGCACCAAGGGTGGCGATGGCATCACGCCGTGTCGGTGCAGCAATGAGCTGTAGGTCAGCAGCCACTTCAACTTTCTCGCTCAATTTTTGCCAATAGGTAGCTTGGAGGATGCCGGCAGGCTGCAATTGAGCTGTTGCAATCCAGCTCTTGTCGTTACTTGTGAACTTGGCGAGGTACGAAGAACTGATTTCGGATAGCTCTGGGTTGGGCCGCTGCCAGAGAGACTCGATACCCACGGCGAGGTTTTTGGTGAGAGATTGGAGGTAGCTGCCAATGTAGATACCGGTGAAGTCAGCAGGAGATGGGTTAATACCCTTGACATTCAAGTTGAAGTCGCGGCCTTGATAGTCGTGTTCCAGTTGGATCATGTTTTGCCCAGCCTGCTGTGAAAACTATCAAGCATGCGCGTCAGTGTCCATTTACTCAACGAACAGTAAAAATCTCACCTGCGCCTGGGCTTTCGTAACCTGATGGTCTGACCAGCCATGGTTGAACCTGGCGTTCACGTTGCCTTCATGATCGACGCCTCCTTGCAGGAACACCTGTCATTACCTTGGTCAACTCCCGGAACAAGTTTCGCGTGGAAATGATATACCTTTTGATTTGCAAAAATAGCACCAAAGTTGTATGACGAAGGAAGTGTTTGTGAGCCCAATGCAAAGGAGTGAGTGACTTGGAAAAGAGGGTTCATAGACAGACTCTTCGTGAGGTCAGCACGGGCTCCATCGAACATGTAGTTGTTCAGGTGGGTGGCTGTTTACGCGCGACGTGTCAGTCTGGATGTACTACGGTAGAGCAAAGACAAGACGTACACTTGACCTCTTTCTGGAGGTTTTCAACGGTTCCGGGGTGGGGAAGGCCAAGGTCTGCTCGCCATTGGTTGAAACGGTCAATAGCATTCCAAATTGGCGAAACGGGGTTGAAATAGGATGGGGCGACAGAGGGCTTTGATTCGACCTGAGGTTCTGCGGCGGTTGGCTTTTCCGGAATAGAAACGGAGGCCATGACAGTGGTAGCGAAATGACCAAATAGTGCTACGAGCGCGCAAGTTTGGAAAGAAAAACGGACCAAACAGATACAAACCGCTGGCGCGGGCAAAAAATGAGCGGCCACCCTGAGATGGTGAGAAGATTTGGATCTTAAAATAGTCACAAGTGGACCCCAGATACAATCTCCTATGCCATCGTCGAATTGCTGCTCTACGGTTTTCAATGTATACTCGCTATCTACGCTTTTCATACATCACTCGAGTTCTCGAATACATCGCCTGACAACGCTGCGCCACCGGACGGCGCTTCACATGCCGGCCACTTTCGGCGGTTTGGCTGCTGGAATGCCGATTGCTGCGCATCTTTCTGGCGGTAGCCGATGAGTGGGCCACAGACCGACTAGCTACTATAGCGGCGAAGAAGGAGTGAGCGCAGCACGAGTACGCAGACCTCTGAAGATAACGAGAAGCCGATGGCGGGTGGAGTTAGATGGAGTGCGAGTGTTTGAACTTCGCACGAGAAGGAAGATGATGGTTACTGAGTAGATGCAATGAAACTCCACTTGTCTTAACCAAAATTCTCCTCTCCGCGAACCTGTCCGTTGCTTCCTTCCTCATAAATACCGATCTCCATTCTTTCTTTCTCCACTCCCTTCTTCCAACCCCATGGCTGGCTTCTCGCCATTCGCCTCTGGCCCCCGCCGGTTCATCGTCGTCATTTTCGCCACCGTCGTAAGTCCCTCCCATCATCATTAACCTCACCTATACTCAGCCTTCGCTAGGTTATGCTTCACTATGTTATGGGCATATTACACTCAGATTACTCCCGTCTCACCAACTTTTCAAGCCTCAGTGAAAAGTGGAAGCTTGCCCATGAACGGGTCTTCAACTCTACCGCTGCTTTGCTACCTCCTCCCTTTCTCAACGACTCTCTACCACCCACGACTACAGAGATAACCACGACCACAGAACTTGTCGAGGTGACTGTTCCAGAGCCTACATTCGTCCCTCCCCCACCTCCAAAGCGTGCAAACGCAACCTTCGTCTTTCTTTGCCGAAATTCCGACCTTGCCGGTGCCGTTTCGAGCATTCGGCAGATGGAAGATCGCTTCAACAGAAATCATGGATATCCTTGGGTTTTACTGAATGAAGAGCCCTTTACGGAAGAATTCAAAGAGTACGCCATCTACACTATGTCCACCTTGCTCATATCTGAAGGCAATCGTAGACGTGTCCGTGTTTTGACAGATGCGCCCATTCATTTTGGACAGATCCCTTCTGAGCATTGGTATCAACCTGACTGGATCGATGAGGATCGTGCGCGAGCCGGCCGGTCACGGTTGATGGCACAGGGGATCATCTATGCTGGTGAGTCCCATACATGTTCATCGTCTGAAACAATGCAGTGCTGACAATCTCGACAGGCAGTGTTCCGTAAGTTGTTTGATTACTATCCTCAAACACATCATATATCATTGACGTTGTTTGCAGATACCGCAATATGTGTCGTTTCAATTCTGGGGTGCGTATCCTTATCAGCGGCAGTGGCCACTTCCCTGACCCTGTCTATAGTTCTTTTTCAAACACGAACTTCTGCAGCCATATCGCTATTATTGGCGGTAAGCCGCGCGATTTCCTCGCCGTTTGAGAATTCGGCTAATATCATTTTCTATTTATAGAGTCGAGTGAGTTTTTTATCTCCATGTCAACTAAAAATAATTGGTCATGATGTTGACGTATCCCCAACCGAAGGCCCGGCGTACAGTTCTTCTGCGACGTCACGTATGACCCCTTTGTGTATATGCAGGAGAATAACAAGGTATACAGTGAGTGCCTGAGTATCATGCGATGGTTCGCCCGCAGCGCACTCACGCGGACCCAGGTTTTACCATCTCCCTAGTTGAGTGGGAGCCAACAATTCCAACGCTTTGGTCCACGGTCAAAGGTGGGAGGATTCTATTCCCAACATCACCGCGTCTCTCAATCATAATGCAGAATTTGTCAAGAGGCATCCCGAGTTATTGGACCCTAATAATTCATTGGGGTTTTTGTCCGACAACAACGGTGTTGGGTACAATCTATGCCATTGTAAGTAAGATGAATGGTCAATGATTAGTGTTCTAATACTAGCATCTCAGTCTGGAGCAACTTTGAAATCGCCGACATGGACTTCTGGCGGGGTGAAGCATATCAAAAATTCTTCGACTTCCTGGAATCCAAGGGCGGTTTTTACTATGAGGTCCGTAGTATCATTGTAGCGGCCGCGCATGACATTAAGTCCCATTGTAGCGATGGGGAGACGCACCGGTTCACAGCATAGCTGCGTCACTATTTGCCTCAAAGGATCAAGTACACTTTTTCCGGGATATTGGTTACCGTCATGACCCCTTCCAACACTGTCCATCTGGAGAGGACTGGACAAGGGGACGGTGTTCTTGTGATCCAAAAGACTCCTTCGGTATGTTTTATGGCCCCTAATATATATTGCTCCTCTGATGGAATTTCAGATTACGCCCCTAATTCATGTCTAAAGCGATTTGAGAAGTTGTTCGCATAGAGCAATCTGGGTCATCAGCTGGATGAGCTGGGCTTATCATAGATTCGCATGTACGACTATAATATATGTTGAGAGCTTCATGCTGGGGTCACTTGTTTTGCAATGCCATTGCAATTATCCAGAACGCGTTTATCTAAACGTTTATATAGATCTCCTAAATGACCTGCTGACGTGGTGATGGGCTGTGATGATCACCATGGTGGTGCACAGCTCATCCCGAAGCCGACAGTGGGTAAATACTGGGAAAATGCATGCAAGATCAATGTAGGCACGTGAATGATGGTGCAACAGATCAATTGCTGATGTTGCTTCCACTCCAAGCTTCATTTCTCACTTACACTTCTTTTCTCCTGCGTCCATCTCTCTGAGTTGTGTTCCTTGGGCACGAGGGATATTCCTGAATCAGCAGTCATGATGACCGTTATGCGATACGTTTTCCTGGTTCTGGCAATTATTGTGAGCAATAAACAATCAGGCTGAGGCGACTGCGCATATTCTCTGACGCGACGGCTACTTTCTTATTGTCTATAGGTTAGTTTGCATTATATCCTCAGTTTCTCAAACGAAGTGTATAGCCGAGCAACATCCCTGGAAAACCTCAAAAAGCATCTCGCAGGTGCAGACGATTCTGGTCCACCATACAAGACACCAGTTCCCGATGAATACTACTTGAAGCAGAACCACACCTCACCACAAGGCCGGAAGGCAAATGCTGCTATCGTCATTCTCGGTATGTTTTGTTGGCAGGCGTGGAAGTCTTGGAGGATACGTGTTGCTCACGCAGCGATGATGATCAACCCACATAGCCCGGAACACTGATCTTAATGGTGTTGTGAGCAGTATGAAACAAATGGAAGACAGGTTTAACAAGAAGTTTGGGTATGATTATGTGTTGCTCAATGACCAACCTTTCGAGGAGAAGTTTAAAAAGTGGGTCTGTTTCATATGGAATGTGTTGACTTGGCAAATCAACGAGCGCTGACACGTTGACTTTTTCGTAATTGGCAGGCGTGTTGAGGAGTTAACGGATTCAAAAGTCAAATATGGTCTTATTCCTCATGAAGAATGGGTACAACCGGAGTGGATTGATGAGGAGAAGGCGACAGCAGTGAGGAAGGACATGATAAAGAACGGTGTTATTTATGGAGGTACGTGCCCACGTTTAATGTTAGCACCTGTACAATGCTTATGTCCCCCTAGGCAGTGTTCCGTATGTCGATTCTGCGTGTGCTTAAACTCCGCTCTTATTTTTGTCTCGGGTAGCTATCGCAATATGTGCCGTTTCAATTCCGGAGTTCGTGATCATCCTTTTTCTGCGCTCGTGTGCATTTGACAAATGTTTATCTAGTGGTTCTACAGGCAAGAAGTCCTGAAGCCGTATAGATATTACTGGAGGTCCGTCAGGGTTTTAATCGTGGGCGAGTCTTGAACTTGGCTAACCTGGTCCAAATACCCCATTTTAACAGAGTGGAGTGGGTACCGCGCACTGAGCACATGTCCGCTTCTGACGTGCCCATTTCAGACCTGACATTAAATTCTTTTGTGATCTCGATTATGATCCATTCCTTATTATGCAAGATCAAAATAAGATTTATGGTGAGAAATTGGACTCATAGCTTTTGACCCGGACTGACCACATTCAGGATTCACTATTTCGTTGTATGAGTACGAGGCGACTATCCCCACGCTTTGGAAGACTGTTACAAGTGAGTCTCCGCAACCACTGTATGTGTATAAATACTAATGGTGCTACCCTAGACTTCATCGAGGAGAACCCGGACCTCGTAGTGCCTGGAAACGCAATGGAGTTCTTGTCTGATGATGGAGGAAAAACCTACAATCGCTGTCATTGTACGTTGAAACGGATGCATGGACCGACACCTACTCATGAGACCTTATTCAGTCTGGAGCAATTTTGAAATTGCCGATCTCGACTTCTGGAGAGGAGAGGCATATTCCAAATACTTTGATTACTTGGACAATGCCGGAGGATTTTATTACGAGGTGTGTCTAACGCATTTGTAATCCGCTCGTCAATATTTATCCGGATTTTCAGCGTTGGGGAGATGCACCTGTACACAGTATTGGTGCCGCTCTCTTTGCAAAGAAGGAACAGATCGTAGGTCGCGAGATATAGAATTGGTGCATGTACTGACCCCTCTATCAATAGCACTTCTTCAATGACATCGGTAAGTTTCTGTCTCCAATTTTGCCCATATGTCGCTGAGTACGTCTTCTAGGTTATCGTCATGAGCCCTTCCAACATTGTCCACAAGGCGACGCTCACAAGAAGGGTAAATGTTGGTGTGATCAAGGAGAGAATTTCGGTGGGTTATTTTCCCAACATTACGCTACAAATATTCACGCATGACGCAGATTATGAGGGGTACTCGTGCCTGAAACGCTACGACAGGATGTTCTCCTAAGCGTATATGTTATGCTCAAAATGTACTTAAATTATTGTTCTCTTAGGGGGTGTTTTTTAACATTTCTTCCCGACTATTGTTACCGATGTGTTTTAGTTCGGTAGTACTAGCTCCATGATGCGTGGACATCCTAATTCTTTTTTCATGCTCTTTGTTAAGATGCCGTATATACCCTTGCGTTCTTGCGAATGCGCATTTATTCTATGTCTTTGCGTCATCGTCATTGTCGTAAGCCGGATCTGAGGCCGAAGGCCTAAGGAAGAATATATACAGATCAAATCGCAGAAACACACAAATTCTACAGAATGGATTGTGAATAATATTGATACTACCGCCCTCATCAGTATCAGAACAATGCGGAAACAAAATGCCGTGACTTACAGAATCATACAACCTTGTCCAATGCGAACCCAAGGAGGTATCAATCAATCTGTCAACGTACTCCCCAATTAGAGAATGAGTCAATGTTGGTTGGAATCTATCCCGCAAATGCTGCGCTGTTTGGTCACCGTAGAGCGCGAAACAAGGTAATGTCGAGTCTTTCTGCATCAGTTCTACAAGTGCTATGACATCCCAGCTTCAATAAGGGGGACCATACATCGTGGTTACGAGCGGGGTACTTACTGATTATACGGTCACAGTGTTTCCTAGCAGCCTCAAATCCTTCTCTGAACAATCTCCTAAACTCGAGAAACGGTGCCCCAGTTACGCCACCAAGAACCTCGATATATTCTGGCGGCAACTTGAATGGTGCGGCCTCGAAGCCAATATTTCCTGGTGTATTGCTGAGAATGAAGCCAAAGTCTATGTGAATGAGGTGACCATCACGATCGAGCAGGATATTGCCATTATGTCGATCTTTGATTTGTAGTAGGAATGTGACAATGGAGTAACCTGGGATAATGGTCAATATGGCGTACAAAGGGAGAGATGTAGTGGTGCGTGAAACCATACCTGCGAGGGATTTCGCGAAATTTTGTTGAGCACGAGCAAATTTTGCAGAGGAGGGATCCCCGTAGGTCTGTACGTATTAGGGTATTGTCAATGTAACACAGGCAAGATTAGCTTACGGATTTGAAATGGTCCAGCAATGTGACGTGACCCAATTTTCCTTGAGCTAGCCGTTTTGCATATTCTGCCTTCTTGATTGAGTGAATCGACACTGCGTCTGTAATGGTTTCCACCAGGCCAGATGTTCCGCCTAAGATCAATATCCGGAAACTACATCTTTATGGGAAAGGACCCTTGGTTTTTTAACAGTAGAAGACTCACTATCGCACCCAACAAGAGCAGTTTTCCTCTGTCCATATCCGCTGGAACTCCCGGATGAGCTGGACAGCCAATTGTTCCTGCCGTAGGTCACCACCTGTTTTGACGATTGCAGATACACAATCCCAATTCGCTAAAGGCAAAATAACGGAGGATATCAGCTCTTCGTCGATTGAAAAATATAATGTGAATCGTACCGAGGTGACCATAAGGCGATGCACTCTTTATCCGACTCTGCGAATCCGGCCGGTTAGCATCAGAAGCGATTGAAGAATGAATTATAGATATACCTTCTTCGCCGCCCAACTCTCACTGAATACAACAGCAGATGGATCTGCTTTGTTCAATTCCCGCCTAATAATCCCTTCATCCTCGGCGGTCTTCTCCACACTACCAACGTCCACCCCTCTGATTCCTAATCCTGCACCTTCGCCCCTACCCCCGAGCTGATTGGACCGGTTTTCCTTCATCCGTTCCATCCGTTCTTCCTCCAATGCCAACATCTCTTTCATGATCCTATCCCGGATCTGTTGTGCCTCGGCATACTGCAACCGCATCCGACCCTGTCCCGGCGTCAGACCAGAATGGGAATCTGGTTGTGGTGACGTTGAGTCGTTGGAAGCGGACGAGAAGGTCCCAGTGAGCCAGGCTGTCCCTGGGATCCATGCTCCCCGACTTGCTAGTGCGGGCAGATCTGGGGTTGCGGATGTAGGCCCACCAATGGATGCTGAATAGGGTATTGGTGTTCCTTGTTCCCGAACCATGTTCGCGTTCAGCTGCGCAAGCATGATAGCCGCCGTCCGCATACGTTCCGAATACTCATCTAGTGAAAGGACTGTGTGTCCGCCATTGGTTTGCCCTACCAGCGGCGGCGTACTTCCGTCCCCATCCAATGACGGGACACTTGCGTTACCACTTTGGCTTCTTCTCATGCTTTGAAAGCGGTTCGATGGACCAGCAATTTCTACGTTTGGGGTGGTAGGCGCCGAGGCGGACCACGCCGCCATGTCTAGATCCCGGTTTTTCGGAGCTGGCGGCAATACGATAGATTCCGCAATGTCGAGATTTGCTGATCGTAGAGGTTTTTCAGAACCATATAACTGCTCTACAAGGTCGATTTCTTCCTCGGGGTTGTCTATGTCCGCTGGAGGGAAGGCGCCACCAGGAGCTGCAGTTGAAGGTGACGGGGAGATTTGGAGGGTGAGAGTGTTTGGAATCCTAGGGTCCGTAGCTCCGAAGTCGTCGTCATCTGCGGTTTGTTGTGGTGGTTGTGGTAGTGGTTTGGATTTTCCGCGGCCGAAGGGGACAAGATCTTTCGAGGCACCTTTTCGTTCGTTCTCCTTGGTCACGATTTTCTTTAGCACTTCCTTGTTTGCTCGTTTGGTTGGATCAAAATCGAGGTCCTCATTCAAAATTTCTATCAATAGGAGGTATGGCGCCCTTTCAGCTGAGTTGAGGACGACACTTTCACCAGGGGGAATTCTGACTATACGATGGTGGGGTTGTGGGACACCGTTACGACCACGGGGCGTATCTGAAGAGCTGCACCACATTGGCATACAAACCTAGGGGATTGATCCTGAACTGACGAAAATTGGATGATAAAAATATACACACTTCGGCTGGTAGTTTGTGATTCAATGCAGTAAGTTCTGCTCTGAGTGCGCTAACTCGGGCAGGTTTTGGTACGATAAGGAGACGGTTACAAATGTTCTCGAGATCCAGGATGAATTGAATCTATTTATGGTAAATTAACCCAACTAGAAAGAAAATATAATTTAATTAACGTACTTCTGAATGGCAGTAGTGCCCGCGCAAGAGTCGAACCTGGGACTGAGGATCATATTTCTCTAGCAGAAGGTCAGACGTGTTGGTAACCGCGGATCGCAAAGGAGTTCTCAGAGCGGAAAGGGAGGGTGAAGATTGATGAGGGGCAGCAGACAATATTTCGGGATCTAATTGTCCAAGGGGGTCCTCCGAAGCCCGCGAACGGCGAATTCCGCGTAGGTGCAGAGGGAGGGCCGGTACTGTCTGGGCAGCAGCGATTGTTCGTCGACGCTTTATTGGAGCGCCAGGCCGTAATGTTTCCTGGTCATCCATTTGGGTAGGGGATGAATTAATGCTCCCCTCAATCTCATCCGCTTCGTCGTCGTCTGGATCAGCCGACTCAGCAGCCTTGGGTACGGCATCGGGTGCGATGTCTGTATCAATTGTGTGCAAGCTACGCAATTCTCTCCCATCCTCGTCAGCACGGCCCTGTTCAATGGCAATCTGACCGGCAAACTCGGCAAGGGGAGGCATGGCTGGTGTAGCTGCGAGAACAATGCCGATGCCGACAATGGTGGGTTCTGCATGATGTCTAACCTTTTTTCGGGAGAAGTGAGAGACAGAGGAAAGCTTGAAGGAAGGGTAAGGAGAAGTAATTTGGCGTGGTACATCGTTGAATATTATTTCATGGCATTTGTGGAGGACGCGTTGACAAATGATAAACGACTGTGATTCACGGGTAGAAGAGAGGTCATGAAGGGATGCCTGCATGAACCACAGTGTCTACGACCAATTTAAATTAGCATGTTCATTGGGGAGGGTGAGGTAGACGTACAATCATTGCAATGTGGGTTGATCGCTGAGCCGTCTCGACGACAAAAACCTCGAGAGCACGCGATTTTGTGGGACGCGTTACAAGCAGATGGCTGGATGAATATACTGAATAAAGGAGCGAGGAGAGAGAGCAAAACGGGTCAGTCACCATACGAATCCCCAGACATCGTAAAGGTCGTGGACATCGAGTTCCCTGAGCCTGTGGGTGAGGTAGTAGGTAATGCCTATGTTGTCCGCATAGACAAGGAGATATTTGAGGGCGAGATGGAGGGAGAAGAAGGTGGGAGAGAGGAAAAGGCGGAGGAGGAGGGCATGCGATGTCATTGCAGACAGCCAACAATCCCGCCTCGCTCTCATTACATCCGCTTTCCTTTTCCGGAAAAGACACGTCTTACCACCATGAAGGCATTGCTCGCCCTCCTCCTCGCCCCCCTCGCCTTCGCCGCCTCCTCCACGGACCACCTCGTAAAGCTTGCAAACCAAGGCGGTGGAACAATAAAGCTCGACCCCAAAACTTTTGACCTTATCACCTCTCCCAAGCGCACCTGGTCTGTGTCACTTCAGCTCACTGCTCTTGACAAGCGTCGCAAGTGCATTCCTTGCAAGTATGTCCTCACGTCCGCGTTCTTAACCTTGAATAACATTCTTGAAGGGAATTTGAACCTGCATGGGCTGCGGTCGCGAAGGCCTGGACTGGTGTACCCCAAGCACAGCGCGACAATCATTTCTTTGCCACGCTGGACTTTGACGATGGTCCCACCGTCTTCCAAAAGGTATTTGCAACCTCTGGTTCAATCAAGCACAACCCACTCACTCTATATCAGCTTGGTCTCTCCTCTGCACCAGTAGTTCTCAGCTACACACCCGCCAAGGCAGAGCCTGCCAAATATGATTTCGCCGGGTATGTGGTATACCCTCATTCTCCTTAGCCCACATCTAATAAACACTCGCCAGTGGATCTTTTGAAGCTGGCCCGCTCGCAGAATTCTTGTCTAGGCACACACCTGTCCCAATTCCCTACCGCGATCCCATTGACTGGACCCGCTGGGCTCTCACCTCCATCCTTGGTCTCTTCACCCTATTGGGCCTTCGCTTTGCCTCACCCATTCTCCAGTCCCGCTGGTCGTGGGCCCTGGGGACCGTTCTCACCTCCCTTATCATGATCTCTGGTCATATGTTCACTCGTATTAGGGGTATGCCTTATACTGGCCATGGAGGTGATTGGATTGCCGCTGGATTCCAAAGCCAATACGGTCAAGAGGTCCATGTCGTCGCGTTCATATGTACGTTGTTCATCCCCGCTAGTCCTCTCCAGCTAATCAGACTTTCGCAGATGGCCTCCTCTCATTCTCTTTCATTATGCTCACTGTTGTCGTTCCTAAGCAGTCTTCCCCCCACCGTCAACGTGTTCAAGTCTACCTTTGGTCAGCTGTCGTACTCATCATCTACTCGGTTCTTGTTTCCCTCTTCCGTGTCAAGAACCGTGGATACCCTTTCAAGCTCTTCCTCTAAATAAGTTATTGGATGGGACGTGAACGTTCATGTATATAAAAACTCTAGTAGGGAGACATAGTCTGACGTATAAGGGCGTATTATCCTCACTTTTCATGAGCGACATAATAAGTACCAGAAATAGCAAGTAACAAACGAAAGAGGGGAATGGTATAATACAATGGATAAATCACCGGAAACATCCACCCACCCATACACGCATCTAAGCGCCACTCCCGCCCTCTAGCGCAAATGCATCTACATACCGACTTCTGATATTCTTCTTTTGCGACGCCTGACTCCTCGGCCTATTTGGAGGTGCACCTGGCGGCCCACCTGGTGCAAGCCTGGTACCGGTTGGGGTAGGCGGGGCAGAATCAAGCCCAGGCGGGGCCAAACTTGATCTCACACGCATTGTTGGTTTGTTCGTGGGAGGGGAAGTCAAGTCAATGGCACCCACGCTCACAGATCTCGCGCCGAGCCCGTTCCCATTCGCCATCCCATTTGGACTCCCAGGGGGTCCTGGCGGTTTCGGTCCCGACATTGCGGGTGATGCTGTTTGGGCACGCGGGGGTGGTGGTGGCGGTGTCGCTTTTGGTGCCTCACCACCGACCTAAATTTAGATGTGTCAATTGTGTTGTCGTGACGTGAAAGGCTGACAGAGGCGACATTACCTTCTTGTTGACCCAGCGTTTCTGCTCCTGGTCGTAATAGAACGAACTTTCTTCACCTAGTTTGGCTTTAATAGGTCCTCCTGATGTATTGTCACTACGCTTCCACCAGCGACTGAACCAACCCGATGACTGCTGTTGTGAAGATTGGGTTTCTATAAAGTTCAAGTATGAGTAACTGTATGCTAAATCAAGTGGGGGAACATACGAGGCTCCTTTTCTTCCCCTTTCGCCGCGGTGGGAGCATTCTGTTGTTCCTGTCCATTGCCCTCCGGTGGTGACTCTTTTTTCCTCTTATTAGAACTGTTCCCCAATCCTAAATCGTCATCGTCATCCTCATACGACGCAGTATGTTCATGCTTCAACGACGATGAAGTCGTTTGTGGTCCAACAAATGACTGGTTATTCATCGGTGAGAAGAATCCGCCAGAATCCAATCCTCCATTCGCCCCATCAAGCGTTTCAAACTGTGCCGCTGTTGGTGTCTTCCCAGCATCTCCATAGCCGGATGATCCCCACCACATAACCTCTTGTGCATTACTCTCGTCCCCAACACCATCATGCGATGCCTTCGGTGTTTGATTATCTGAATCAGGGCTGTACACGCTCGAGAAACTGCCTCCATTATAGTTGTTCAACTGAGTCTCGATGTGTGGGAATGCTGTCACGGCGGCACTTGCAGACATGGCCTGCGACGGCACAGATCCTGGCGATGTCCTCCGAATGGGCTCCATAGCAGACGATGCTCTGTCAGTCCCGTAGCCATAGGGCATCTTATTCGACATCGCAGATGACGTTCTCGGAGGTAGAGCGTATGCAGGTGTGACGAAGCTCGGCTGGGGTGACGACCTCGCAGACGTTGTTGTTGAGGAAATAGTATTATAGTGAGCGAATGGCCCAGCGAAATTCTGCGTCTCTGCTTTTCCAGGCTCCTCTTGTGGTGATGATGGAGTATCAGATTCACCAGTAACCAGCTTGGTAAATCTCCCTTCGAGCCATCCGCCGATCGTGTCGAGACTCGGTTTCGAAATCTTTCCAGGCATCCATGAGTTGGACTTATCAGATTGTGAAACTCCAGAAAGTCGGTCAGCAAGTCCTTTAAGCTGTTCCAACATGGTAGGTGTAAAGTATGGTGAGCCTCTGACGAGGGAAGCTGTGATCGCTTCGCAATACCTAGAACGGGTGTTAGAATCGGTATAATGAAGTTGGGAGCCTGAACGAACCTGCCGGCAATGCCTAGGTCACCAGCCTCTGCTGCAGCAAAAGCACGGAGCAGACGGTAGGCTTGAAGATGTGGGATCCCATGGTTAGGCTCTTGACCTTTGGGTACAGGAGCAGTGGCAAGCGCGTACTCCATAATCTCGGTAAAGATGATTGAATCAGGGTCTTTCGAAAACGTTGGCGCGGCTGCAGGACTCTTGGAACCCAACAACGTGATTCGTGCGGCGGGGTTACCAACACCACCAAGCGGAGAGGTTTGAGGGGAAAGGAGGTAGCTTTCAAACGTCATGAGTCATCTCTCATGAGATAGTTAAACCGTTATAACGTACCAAACATGAGCGGCCTCTAACCAGCCATTTGTTGAAAGCTGGTCTCCGAGGGCAGTCAGAGCTGCAGATGCATTGTTTGTAAGCGGTGATGAGATTATCATTGCAACAGTTTCGGTCCATTTTGAAAGAGACTCGACGGGAATTTTGACCCCAGCTGCCGGAATAACAAAATTAGGTGTCCGCGGTGTGGGTTGCCCTAGTGTCGACACTGCGACAGTAGGAGCAGGAATGGGTAAATGACCGTTCGCTCTCCCAAGGACATTCTTGGGTATCATTTCTTGCACTGCGGAAGACGTAGTGATGAGTGATGGTAGTGGATATGAACTGAGCCTTTACCTGCAGCCGCTCCTTGCCCAGAGAATAGACTATATGCAACGCGGAGCCCTTCTCTTCCGTTCACAGAGGGTGCTTGTGTATCGGGGCGTCCAGGCAAAGGGAATGTGTTTTCTCTTTTGACTCCAAGGTCAGATTTGATAAATTCGCTGACAACCTCTTTCCATGCCTCCTGATCAATACTACTTGCGATTACCATTGCATGTGCCCACAACTTCTCATCCAGCGCATAATGATATGCCTGGCGACGCTCACCACGTAGAAGGAATTCTTCAATCTTATCAAGGGAGGCTGCTCGGAGAGTAGTGACTGAGATTTGAGTTGGATCACTTCCAATTCCTAGAGACCCATAAGATGAATCGGAGAGAAGCTGTGCTGCATCCGCAGTCGTTGTAAAACTGGACCCTGAGTCGCTGCCCGACACCAAACCCTCGAGCCTGGGGACTAAGGCAGCCCGTACAGCGGAATCAAGCTGAGGCCTTCATGAACCATCAGTCGGAGTAAGGGAACTTTGATGTTGACGACTCACGTTCCGAGCAACCGACCGTCATTTTCAGTCATGACTTTCAATAACTTCACAAGGACCAGCTTTCCTTCAGCTGTTCGCTTTTCAACGCTTCCTGAATGCAAATAACCCAACCCTTGAGTAATCTCCTCCACGCGATCGGAAAGATATTTGATGAGTTGTGTCCTCTTCGTCTTTGTCTGTGTAGATACGGTTGCCTTCATAATTCCACTGCTTGGTGGTCCAGGATCAGCGTGCAGGGGGCCAGGGAACAATACTGGAGTGTCCAGCGCAGACTCTGGAATCAAGTTTTTCCAGTCTTGTACCTGTACTTTGCTAGAAGTCCGCGAGGACAGGGCTACGTCGAAGCCAGTATTTGGCATCCCCGCATTGTGGAAGCATGTAATGAGCTTTCCGCCGAAACCAAAAGTGACTACAGGAACACGAACTGAGGTCCGCCCCAGAGGATCATTGGCGCCAACAAGTGAAGGCGAAGGCGCGTAGGGGGCAATCGTGGGCTTTATTACAGCTTCTTGCGGGGGGGATAGCTCTGCATTGTGACTATGAGGCAATTGTGCATACCCGCCGAAAGATGAGGAAGGTTTTATAGCGGGATTATATTGAGAGGGGGCATACGGTGCCTCAATCATGGCATTCGGTTCCTGTGTGAAAGGCATAGGAGCGTACGAAGATTCAGAAACTGGTGGCAAGTACGGAGGAAGCTGGGGCTTTGTGCTCCGCCGACCATCGGATGAGTGTGTAGAAATCGAACTTGGTGACCCAGTTCTCTCAATTCCGTATACATTTGTGATCCTCGCACCTCGAGGCGCGTAACGATCATGGGTGACATTGTGAGAGTGCTCTGGAGAGCTGATCCTATTGGTAGAAGTAGCTGGCACTGATTTGGTCCGCGTTGCGGGACCCTTTGGTGGTGCATACGGATTATAAACCTCTGCAGACCCATTAGGACTTGGAGAGGTTGTCTGGGCCCTTGTGATATGGTCGCCGGAGAAAGAATCTTTGCGGAGATCCGGAGAAGCATGAGGGGGACGAGATAAAGTGTATACAGGGGATGTTGTCGACGAGGTTTGTGGGCTGTGCCGTGGGCTCGAAGCATGTTCGAGATCTTGGCTAGTTCTATGTGGGGGTGGAGAAACCACTTTCTGCTGACTGGAAATCGCATATTCATTGGGTAAATAAGGTGATGCATGGTCATTTTTCAGGATATTGGCAACTTGGGCCACGGGAGCGGGGGACTGTGGCTTAGGTAGAGGTTCAACCACAAGCTCTTCAGCAACTAATGCACCTTGGTGATTATATTGACTGAATGTGTCTGGATCGGATCTTCCCCATGCGGATACATCTTCTGAAACGGGCCGCATGCTATCTTCCTGTGCGGATGTCCATTGGGGTTCTGAAGCAATGTCGGGAGGTGATGCCAAGAGCTCTGATGGTGGAAGTGGAGGTGGAACGTTTGAGGAATAGGTAGTAGGGGCCGAAGATATGGGCGTGTCATTATTCCACTCTGGAGTAGGATGGGTGTACTGAGAATGGGTTGGGGGTGGCGAATACACTGATGTGTAACCAGGCGTCTGCATAACAGGTTGAGATTGAGTGACATATGCCAACGATGCAGCCGGCGCACGAGGTGGAGGTGGAGGGAGTGGGGGTGGGGTAGTAGATTGATATGCGCCATAAGCGGACGTCGCATTCGTATGCCCCAACTTAGGTGGGCCCGAAACATTCCGCCGACTAAACGATGTCGTAGGGAACGGTGGATCATAAGCATTAGATATCTTTGGCCTTGTGACTTGTGTGGTCGTCGGGGCCGGCGGTGCGGGTACTGCGGCCAAGTTCGCTTTGGAAGGTGGAGGTACCGACGAGGAGTATGAAGATGCTTGAGGGGCAGCATAAGGTTCATACGTCGTTGCAGTAGTCGTAGCCGGCGCGTAAGGATGGTATGGAGAGTATGAAGGCTGCGAGTTCACAGGTTGAGGCGGAGCATACGGGTCAGGTGCGTTGCGAGTATCGTAACCAGATATCTGACTTCCGGAATAGGAGGGAGTGAATTGTTGTGGTGCAGGAGGTTGATAGTTCGATGAGGGAACATAGGTTGGAGCCTGGGGATGTGCGTAGGGATCATGGTGAGCCCGTGGTGCATATGTGTCGGTGCTATGAGTATTACCTGTAAAGCCGTTAAATCAACAGAACATGGACAAGGAACGCACAAAAACTACCTGTAGTACCTGCACCATAATAGGTTTGATCCCCATTCCACTCTGAGCCAGTCCCATCCGTTCTAGAAGCCGGTACAGTTGCGCCATTGTAGGTTGCATGAACTCCGGGAGTGTAACCATGCTCCTGCACTACAGGTTGCGTTGCATCTGTAATTCCGCTTGATAGGGCGTCCTGCTCCCCAAGAGTTTCAAAAAGATCCGCAGCCGCAGAGCGTATTGAATTTTCATCGGTCCCTCCGAATAGGTTGTCCGGTGCTTCTGTTCCAAGCGCTGCGAATGGGTCGGATGCTGTATCTTCAGAACCAAATAGCGAAGCAGCAGCCTCAGTATCACTCATGCTGCTGATAATATAGAGGTAGAACAAGAATAAGAGTAGGGTCCCAGAGCCTAACTTGACCTACCAGTCTTCACACCATTATTTGGCTGACTTTGGAGCTCGACACGTCACGATCCCCGAAAAATCATGTGTTCTGTCGGATCAGCTCACATATTGACTTAGTAGGGTGGGAACCCGATCGTACTGAACATATTCATGCATTGGGTATGCCTGTTGTTGGTCAACAAACCAAACATTACTTGGGTAACAATCGACGGCAAAAGGTAGAGTAAATGACATGTCCTATAGATGCGAACGAAATGCAAGATCTCAACCAAGAAAAGATACCTAGTCCGAGGATAAATTGCAACTGCAAGTCAAAAGCTTGTGATTCGGACCTCAGGGTGAACAAAATGAAGTAGACAAATTCAAACAGCGGCATTAGTCAAAAGGTATGGAGTATCAGGGTATAGAGTATGCCAGACTTCAGATTCCGGTATCGTCACGGACGTCACCGAAAAGGAGTCGCTCAACTGAGATCCGTGTTAGCACAATACAATTCACTAGGAATACATACACTTACTAGCAACGATGTGTTTCGGTTCAATCTTGGGTCTTGGTTCCCTTTTGATAGATACAAGGTGCGATCGAACACGAGCGTAGAGTAATTCTCTTTGATCACCCTCAACCTGATTGAGTGCTGTTTGAATAACGTAATCTGAATCGAGGTCAGTATAAAACGAAATCGAAGCAATGGGATTTCACGCACTGCCGTAGGCATCCATCATCATAGCATGAACGGGATCAACGCCAAGATCAATGATCAATATCTCATCCACCAACTTGCGCCTCGTTTCCGAATCCGCGTGTACCAGAACCTTCTCCACTACGTTTGAAGCAAACTTATGCCGAGACATCTTTAGGACAAGGCCCTTCATCTGTGCTGCAATGATCACAGCATCATGTGGTTGACCGTGCTGTAGAACGTATTGAACTACGTAATTCTGTGCGTTCTGTTAGTAAAGCAAGAAAAGTCGACCTGAAAGACTGACCCCGAATTGATCTTGCATTAAATTGTCTGCAATCCCATGAAGTTCATCAATCATTCCACGACAATAGTCGTTGGGCAGGTACTCCAAACATCTCTGCAAAACACGGCACCCATAAGGATGAACAGCAAGTTGACGGGCGGCATCGCGGAAGGCCCTCAAGAATGACAAACGCTCCGGTGGTACCGTCATAACGAACTTTTGGATCACCTGCACGATAAATAGTCAGATTGGAACTACGAGATATATGCTACCAGAACGTACATGGTTACCGTTAGTGTCTTTGACTACCATGAGTACATGAGGCTCTATCTTGCGAACAAGTTGAGTCTGTTGCTCGGCAGTGCACAGGTCAATAACCTATTCTTGGTCAGCGTGAGTTGGAACGGGACTATAAGAACCCCTCACCTTTTGTACAACTCGACAACCATAGACATTTAATGACAAGTCAACGATCTCGTTCTCAACAATGCGCGCCAAGCCGGCCCGTTGGTCTTGCGTTCCGAAGTCCATCAACTTTTGAATTACCTAAAATAGGAACCAGTTAAATACGAACTTTAAAATGTACCACAAAGGCGAACTCACATAGTTACCAAAAACATCTTGCATCAGCTTCATGGCATATGTTGGGACAATTTCATCGTAGACAGCTCGAATTTTTTCAAGGCCAGCATTCTCTAATTTTGTTTGAATAAAGCGGGAACCATACTGGTCCGTACTGAATTCAACAATGTGACCAAGAATGTCCTGAACGAGGATCAATGAATAAACTTCAGTGATCAAGTGGTGAACTTACAGTGAGTTCCCATTTGCGAGACTTCCTAGTACGGAACTCCTCCAAGAGATTGCTCCGAACCACCGAAGCCAAACGTAGGTTGCCTGGATAGGGAAGTACACTATTCGAATAGACTGGTGTCATCGGGACGAACTGTGGCAGATGGGTTGTTGCAAATGGGAGCAAGTGTGAACTTGATTCCAAGGAACCAAAACTGGCACTGGGAGCCGGCATAAGAGGTGTCATAGGATTCAGCATTGGCGTGGGCACAGTTGGGTACTGAAGGAAAATCAGCTTGTTTCCTATAACAAAGAAAAAAGACTATGTACCTGAATTTCCATCTTGTCAGCACCGGACAGATTACCAGATACCATCTGCGATGTCGCCAGTGGAGAAGGACCGGGTGGGCCATACAATAAACCTTGAGTAGGATAATAGAACTGAGGGGCATGGGGTCTTGCATTAATAGGGTAGTCATAGAGATAATTCGGTCGACGATGAAGTTCCAACGGAGAAATATTAGGATAGACTGGTGTTGGAGTACCATTCATTATAGAGGCAGACGAGTATGCTGGCGGGTCCGAGTTCGTGCGATAGGGATCGTAACTGAAAGGGCTGTCGGAGAAGGATTCTCTAGTAGGTTGAGATACCTGGTAGAGTGAATTATAATCCGGTTGTGGGAAGGAATAAGATACAGAATTTGAAGGTGGAAGGTGGTTTCGCGATTGCAGGTTAAGTGCAGCTTGTCGTTGAAGATCGTGATCATCCTCAACGACCATACCCCTCATGGCCGAGCTAAGCTCATCGACGTTAGGAGACCTCCTGGCAGTTTGAAGGGAATCAAATGTCGCAGTAACAGGCGACTTCTGGTATCCCGAATTGTACGGACGAGTCGGGGAACTGGCCGACACCAAACCTTCGATAAGTTCGTCAATAAGGATAGAACCTTCTTTCCCTGCTTTATACTACTTACCATTTTTCAACGCCAACGTTTGTTCCTAAAAGAAACATTAGCCAACTCTCGTAGAGTATTATTATGTATAATTACTCACAATTCGGGGTATCGACAACACCCCCGTTTGTCCAATGGGCGCCTGTCGAGCTTTCGTCATCGAGTCCTGGTTCCCGAGCTTAAGAAACAATATGGGGATATTATATAAAAATGCATACCAGCTTAACATGGTCATGCATGTCGTCCCAACTCCTGCTAGTAGTGGGCCTTGATAGGGACGTCCAGTCAGTGAGACTACCGCGTTGTGTAGCGTCACTACGAGGGGGTGAGACTTCATGAGCACTGGCAACTGATGACCCAGGCGTGTTTCTCGGATGAGAACCTGCCCAAACCTGAAGACCGATGTTTAACCTCAAACTAACTGAGTAGCGCGATACCATAACTCACCTGCCACCCAGAATTCAAACTCTTCAATCCACTGAGGTTGCCCCCAACGGTGTAAGAACCTCCAGTATTGATTAATCGTTGTGATTGAGTCTAGAAAACCTAAATTAATAATCACACGGTCGAGAACAGACGCTCTTCTTACATTAGTCGGCGAGCGAGAAGGCGAGTGGTTCCTTGAGGGAACCGTAGAACTCGATGGTTTACGAGAACTGACAACAGACATTTTATAGGAATAGTATGATTAGACTGAGATGAGTCAGTGAAAGGATCCGCATCGAAAGGTAGAATGTGCTTACTTGGCAAACAAATTATGCAGAGCAAATGTGGTCGGTCGCCGACGGTTGTAGAAACTTGGAGAACAATGACAAACGACAAGAGATTATCCTGGTACAGGATGAGCTGACAATAGAGAAAGGGCACGGAAGCAAGTGAAAGCGTGCGGTCGTTGGCCAAAGGCACGAAGGGGCTTTCAAAGGACAGGAAGGAGACAAGAGACTTACAAGACTGGTGGTATACGGCCGCCAAGATACAGAGGACTGGACAGAGTGGAAGGTGGAGAAAGAGTGTGGAGGGCGAACGAAGCATCCACGGCAGCAGCAGAGAAGAAGACTGGGACCCTTAGCATAAACAGTCACTCTAGGTCTCCATTCAGGTGAGGACATCCAACGGAATTAAACGACTACACACGGAAGCATTTTCTGAGGAAATAAGAATAAAAATAATATATCGTGTTTCAACTGAACCAAATAAGCTAATGCATATCTTGAACTGGATCTTGATCTATTTTCAGGTCCCCGCTGGGACTTGACGACAAGCACGGACAAATATATCCTCCCTGTGCTAGCCCAGCCTCGGTGCTTGGCTGGATTGTGCGGTCCGACCATTGAAAAAGCCAGCCACAGCAGCATTCTTGCACGTCTTCGTCCTTCCGTTCTCCTTCCTTCCGCCTCATATACCCCATCAGTGACGTAACCCACACGCGGGCTTCTTGATCTTAGGATTGACTGCCGCACCGCACTCGCTTTCCCACACCCGTGACTTTTAAAAAATTACCCTCCATTCCATACCTCCAACGGTCATGACACTTCCCATATCCAGGCTTTACTGAACACTTACAGACACATTTAAATGTCATACCAGCTTGTTGGACACTGGGGATTGAGGCCGTCCACCGCCGAGGTCCACACTTACCACACGGATAGTCTACCCGGCTAATGCAAACATCCCTGGGTTCGGCGAGTCAGACACACCCCGTGACCAAACACTAGCTTTACCAACAGTTGACAATTAAGTTTCTACGCTTGAGGGAAAATTTTCTTGCCATGTTACGTGAAAAAAACTTCCCATGACTTGCAACCGAATTAACAGCCGGCTTGGTCAAAAAACAGCAGGTATCATTTCACTGAATACTCACCACTCGATTCTCAGGTAACGGCGGGCAGGTCGTCCCTGACTACTCCGCTGCAAATCTCACAAGAATCCCTGCCACGTTTCCACAGTTTCGGCTCAGGTATCGGCTCGGGTACACCTCTTGCATATCTCGGATACATCGATGAAGAGTTTGATACTCTAACGGCCAGCCATATCCGTGAATTAATGTATTGCGAAGATAGTAAATATACTGTATGGGATACAGGCGGGGTATGCAAGAAAAAGCAAGAGTGCATGAGAGAGGGTAGAACCAACCAAAGCAAAACAATTCACTCGCGTTTATCGTGAATTGAAAAACCAAGATGCTCGCTTTGCTGAAGGGCAATCAGATCAACACGTCAGTACGAGGTCTAACCATAAATGAATATATGAACAAAGGTGACATACCTCCACTAGATTAGTACGGAAGATCCGCCATTAGAGAAAGATCATACGAAGTAAATGAATGAATAGCTTACCCAGCCTCTTCGTTCTGCACACGAGTCAAAGGATTGGAGGTGGCCGAGGGTCCAGTGAGAGCCGCAGCAAGCGGTGGCGCTGCTCCACCTCCGCCCCTCAACGGCTTCGCGATACGACCGAAGTTCAGTGATGAGGTGGTGGGAACCTTTTGAGCTGAATGTACCAAAATCGTTAGAGATCCCTCTCAAGAAACAATTCAGAGGATACGAACCCCTAGCCTGGTCCAGGCGCTCCTTGACTGCCTGCAACTGTGCCTCGAACTTTTGGTTTTGGGCCGATAGGCGGCGATCAGCATCCTGAAGAAGAGCCTCCAGGTTCTGTATACGCTCATTACGGGCAAGTAGTTTGCGCTCCGCGATACCAGCTTCCTTCTTGAGCATCGAGTTCTGATCCACCAGCTATCATTTAAAGATCAGTTAGCAGGATCAAGACTGATCAAATCGAGCGCTCAAACCTGTTTCTGAACAAGAGTCAGTTGTTCAAGGTTGCGTTCCAAAAAGGCCATCTTCTTTTGCTGTGCCTTGCTGTTACTATTACGGATGACATTATTGTACTGTTCCTTGATCTCATCAAGCTGTATCTCTAACTCGACAACCTTTCGGAAGAAATAATTTAGCAAGGCGCGGAAACACATGCACCGACTCACCTTTTCACAGCGGTTCTGCAAATCGCGCATGAGGGACTTCTTTACGCCATCAAACTCTGCAAGTTGGACGTTAATCGCTTTCCTTGTTCGCTCCAGATCTTGAGCGCTCTCGGCAAGGTTCTTGCCACCTTCGATGCCAGCGGAGGTAACAGCGAAAGCACGCTGTACAATAACTTATCAGCGTTTGAATCTGGCTTACAGGCTTGGTATCGATGCTCACCTTGAGTTCTTCATTCACACTCTTGAGGCTATCAATAGTGCCGTTGAGTGTGCGAATTTCGTTGCCCCTGATCTCAAGTTGTTGCTTGAGATCTGTGACTTCGCTCAAGTGAGCGTCTCGTTTGGCAGCATACTGGGCCTCAAGCTTATTCTGATACCCAACAGGGTCAGCGAAAACCAGAAATTAGCGAGAGAAACAAACCTTGAAGTCCTGCATCGTTTCGGCACCACCAGATTCCTCATCATGGATTGTCTTCTCTGTTAGCAAAGTAGAGCCAATCAGACCTCCTACGCTCTTCCGGTTTTGTAAATATGCACTCACCTAATAACTCCTCGTAATCGACCTCTAGCTGAGCGACGCGAGCATCGAGTTCGTCTCTCCTCCTCACCACCATCTCAGTCTCCTCCTGGCTCTGACGAAGTCGATCAAGGGTCTCCCTGAGAACCGTTTGACCATCCGCAAGCTGCCTGCGGATGGCAGTCAAATCATCCGAGGTCAAAGACCCAGCCCCTTCATTATCCATGTTGTCAAGCTTAATGAGAAGCTGTCGTAACTGTTCGTCCTTCTCGGAGAACGCGCCTTGCTGCTCGGGCCAAAGAAAATCAGTCCAGAAGTCATTTTACGCGACAACCGCAAAGCTGATACCCACCGTATCAAACTTGGCCATCATCATGGCCATCTTCTCTTGCTTGCGCTTCTCCTTGTCATCTGCATGAGCATCTTTCTGCGCCGACTTCAGGTCCACAATCTGTTTCTTAAGTGCGTCAAGCTCGGCAGCAGTATCGTTATTCTGCTCCCGCAGCGTCTCAATGGTGATATTGCCCTCTTTGGCTTCATAGTCAAGACGTTCGACCTGCAATCTCAGCTCGTTGAGTTTTGTGGACATTTGCTTATTTTCCTGCGCAACTATTAGCCACCAATCTCATGTGTCGGGCGAACATGAAAGGTTTACCTGGCTGACGGACGCTTCTTGTTCTTTCAAGAAAGCAAGCTCTTCCTTGAGTTCCTTCACTAGTTTCTCGGCAGTTACTAAAGCGCCCTCCTTCTCCGCAAGTGAGTCGCTGAGTTCGTTCTCCCGCCTCAAGAATTCTTCACGCTCGTCCTTCTCCAATGCGACAACTGTTGGTGTTTGTGGACGGCTCTCCAAGTCCCTTAAACCTTCAATTATGGGATTAACAGGGGTCATACTACGAGAGCTCGAGAGTGAAGCGGAAGGTGTAGGTGATGTGGGTGCCTTCTTGGCTGGAACAGCACCGGGCTTTCCAATTGGAACCCACTCGGTCTCCTCGACATGACCGCCCGAACGCCAGATAGCAAGCTCTGCTTCCAGAGCAGCGATATGCTTCTGATAGGACGTATTTGCGAGCTGGGCCTTCTGGAGCAAGCCCTTGAGTTCCAGAGGGGACAGTTCGGCGTTGACACGAGCGGTGTTCTTGATCGATTTTGCACGAATACCAAACCGAAGAGTTGAGAGCGTTTCCGCTTCATTGTAGGACGAAGGTGAGCAGTTGATTATTAGCGTTGTCCGAGAATTACCGCCCAAAGATTCTTGCAAGATGCGGGTCAGTTTCGAGTCACGATAAGGGATGTGTTTGGCCTGACGACAAAAAAGGGTTAGGGATAGAACATCCTTACGATTCCAGGAATGACACACTTTTTCCGTCAGTGCATTGATGACCATACCCAGGGCAGAAAGAGATTTATTGATCTTCTTTGCTTCCTCTAATGTCTGCCCCGAAGCCCCTGTTTTCCCAACCTTTTCTGAACCTGCAAGATCGACAAGGTACAGGTTACCCGTCTTCTGAGCCCCCGTTTCTGTGTTGCGTTGCTGGATCGTAATGAGAAATATTGAGTGCGAACGAGAAGATTCGGCGTTCATATCTGCAGAGACATTAGGCAAGATGCAGATTCATGAGACGGAGACCCACTGGTTGATGTCACTACTCTCGCTGCGCCACCCGTCCTCATGATCTCATACACCTCCCTCGCACTGCTGACATAGTAGTCTGAAAGATTCTTGACGTAGACACCCCTTGATTTTTCCTCGTGCACCTGAAGATTATCATTTTGGGCTACACACCATCAGATTCATGTGGCAGGGTGAGAGAAACACTACATACGCGCAAGCAAATCACGGATTTTTTCTAAATAGATCTCCATGTATGACACCTTGACGAGGTATTCGAGGTGTGGGTCGCTTTCTACAATAGATTGAAAGATCTGTTCAGTAATTCGGGGTATAATCCCCTTTAGCTCATCCGAGTCTATATCTGCACCCTGTGATAGAACGTTGAAGTCAACATGAACACCCTGGGATAAAGCCACACACCATCATGGTAAATGTCTTTCCACTTCCAGTTTGCCCATAAGCAAACACCGTCCCGTTGTAACCATCAAGAACATCTGGTTATTTGAGAAGATAGGTTGGTTATGAGCGACCGATAGAGTGAGAATGTGAGTAAGATGTAGATGACAAGGTTAATTAGGTACCTTTAACAATGCTGGAGGTGACGGGCAATCAGAAAAGAAAGTGGCCGTTCGAATCAAGCGACTCACTCTTTAACACCGTACTCAAAGATTTCATGTTGCTTCGTCCCCATCGGGAAAACTCTATCGAACGTGAACCCATCCCTCTCCGGCCCAGTACTGAGCTGAGCAGATTTCATTTGTACCGTTTGAAGGTTCTCGGCGAAGGAAACTACGACTTCGCCGCCTTCACGAGTTTCGATGGCATTCACAGGCCGAAATCTACAATCAATTGCATCAGTTAGCGAAGCAACCAAGGACCAGACACTACCCACCGGCAGACGACCTTGATGTTGTTAGTGGTCATGCTCGCCATGATGCCGACGAGTCTGTGACGGGGATGATATGATCAAAGAACGCGTCGGATGCTTGAAATTAGAGATTGAATATCTGAAGGAGTATCAAAAGAAGGTAGCAGCGAGACGTAAGGTCGAAGAGGGTGATAGGGTCACGGTTATAAACGAGGCGGTTGCAACAGAAAGTGCTAGTGTTTGCCGTTGTTACCCTCCATCATCTGCTTTTCTCAACATAACATACAATCCCCCTGGTTCCTTTGCAGAGAAATTATATTACAGGTGCGCTATGGATGCCTGAGATATATCTAATATACAGAAACCACGGAAAATCTACGAAGCACCACGACCAGTCCACGAGGGGGATCTTACTCATCATCACTGTCATAGGCTGGGGCACGGGCTGCACGGCTTGACGACGCAACAGGGCGACGCGGAGCGTCTTCCCGCTGAGCTGCATCTGCAGCATCAATCCACTCCGAATAGATGTCAACGGGTTCAGTCAAATCTAAACGTAAATTGGGTCGGTTACGCCAAGTTTGGTAAGAAACCAGAAGCCACTGACGGTTCACTTTGCTTTGGTATCGCTGGTCACAAACACGGCACACAAGATTTGCCACGCCCTCCTTCCTATCCATGCGCACGGTTACAGACTTTTCATGGTGGCAGAACAAGCAGGTGAAGGTGGTATCTATTCCGAGATAAGCTTGGGTTTAGTAGCTGCTTTCCATTGAGTTGAAAAACGAATGTATACATACCGAGAGGTACCTTCTGACGTGCTGGAGCTGGTTTCCTTGAAGACTTTTTGCGCTTACCCATGAAAGACAAAAGTCCGCACGACGCAGAATCCACAGGCTGTAACAGGCCAATTTATGGGTCTCTTTGGGCTCTGTACACGTGATGCTCACTGAATTGATCAATCACGTGATTAATCGCGTCGCGATTGTTTGTCTGCCGTCCAGCGTTTGACGCCGTCCCCGAAGACTCCAAGCATCTTCAAGACCGTCCTGCCCGCCGACAGCCATAATGGCCTCAAGAAGAATTGCATCGAGGACGAAGGTCACTAATACTCTCCCCGCACCCTCACAGAATCGCACACGATCCGTATCGAAAGCCGTTCCCACTCCTGAATCACATCTTCCCAACACCCTCAGCTCGACAGTAACTCCGACAACCTCCAATCTTGCATCTCACTCGCAGAAGAATTTAGAAATATCTGAGTCTAATATCCAAGTCGTGATTCGTTGTCGTCGCCGCTCAGACCGTGAAGTCCAGGAGAACTCACCTATCATTGTTTCCTCTAATGGGGCGAAAAGCAAAGAAATATCTATTGAATTAGGCGCACCGCAATCAAGTTTGGGCATTGTCACCCTCCCCCCCGTCCGCACCTACCCCTTCGACCTTGTTTTTGGGCCAGAAGCAGACCAAGCCATAATCTATCATGATGTTGTCAGTCCAATGCTGGAGGAGGTCCTCACAGGTTACAACTGTACACTATTCGCGTATGGGCAAACTGGGACAGGAAAAACGTACGATTTCTCTTCTTCCCATAAAATCATTTGCTCAATTGCCCGATAGTTATACTATGCATGGTGACCTTAAACCTACGCCGATGGGCAATCCTTCCCCAGATGCCGGAATGATCCCAAGGGTCCTCTTCCGTCTTTTTCATTCACTTGAAACAACAAAGGCAGATTACAGCGTCAAGATTTCATACATTGAGCTCTACAACGAAGAGCTCCGTGATCTACTCGCCAACGACTTTGCTCCACCAACAGGTTCAACGCAGCCCATGGGTATCGGAGCGAAAGACAAAGCATCCGAAGGCCTCAAAATCTTTGATGAGGCCGGTAAAAAAGGTGTCTTTATCCAAGGTTTAGAGGAAATTGCTGTGAAGGACTGCAAGGATGCTTTGTCCCTCTTGACGAAAGGTAGTGAACGGAGACAAATTGCTGCCACTCGTTTCAATGACCACTCCAGTCGTTCTCATTCTATCTTCTCCATCACTGTACACGTCAAGGAAACATCCAATGTTGGGGACGACTTACTTAAAGTCGGTAAGCTCAACCTCGTTGACCTCGCTGGATCCGAAAATATTGGACGTTCTGGTGCCGAAAACAAGCGAGCTCGCGAGGCGGGAATGATAAATCAGTCATTACTCACCCTCGGTCGTGTTATCAACGCATTAGTTGATAACGCCCAACATGTACCATACCGGTGAGGGGACTGTCTATTTTTTCATCACATATTCTCATTGATCACAGTGAATCCAAGCTCACTCGCCTGCTTCAAGATTCATTAGGAGGACGAACCAAGACCTGTATCATCGCTACCATCTCTCCTGCGCGCTCCAACATGGAAGAGACACTCTCGACTTTGGACTATGCCCTTCGCGCAAAATCCATTCGCAATAAACCTGAAGTCAACCAGCGCATGACTCGCAACGGCCTGCTCAAAGAATACATTGCTGAAATAGAGCGCCTCAAAAACGATCTCCTCGCAGCAAGAGAAAAGAATGGCATATTCTTCTCCGAGGACAGTTGGAACCAATTGAACGCTGAGCAGGAGTTGAAGCAGACCGAGCTTCAAGAAGCAAAGAAACAGACCGAGATCGTGGAGAGTCAGATGCGAGCCGTCAGGGAGGAGTTCGAGCAGAGTATTGGCCTTTTGATGAAAAGAGACAAGGAGTTAAAGGAGACTAAGGGAGAGTTAGAGAAGGCAAGGCTGACACTAAATCGCACGGAGGGGCAACTGCAGGAGACAAAGATGGCACTAGAGGAAGAAGTTGTCATACGTGAAGCACATCAGGATACAGAGGTCAAGCTTAGCGTTGTGGCAGAAGACTTGAAGAATGTTGCCGCCGAAAGCTTGCGTGATATCAGTGGCTTGTTTCAAAAGTTGGGTACGTCAAAGTACCAGTTCTTATTCGGCTTTTTTAACGGTGATTTTGCTCGACAGAGAGAAAGTCGAATGTCCTCGAATCTAATTCTACGACCGTGTCTAAATGCGAAAAGATGATATCCTCCTTAACGGAAGTGATTTCAAAAAAGCTTGCAGACCTGCACCAGTCAACGGCGGAGACCGCGACGAAGCTCCAGAAAATGGCGAAAGAGTCTGAGGCCACCGAGCTCGAAAAGTTATCAGCACACTCTCAGACTATCAGCAACCAACTTATCCAGATGCAAAACGCATTCAATGACATTCAAGACAACGATAAAACCGAAAGCGAGGCCCTCCAGATCGCCCACTCGACTCTCAATGAAATGCAGATAACCCTCAAGAATGAATTTGTCTCGTGGGGTGCAAGTCTGACGTCGACATATTCAATGATTTGTGACGACCTTCAAGAGTCGAGCCAGAAGGGAATGGCAGCAGTGGAAAAGGCGCTCAATGATGTCCACTCCGTGTTAGAGACGGTCCTCCGCGAAGTGCAACAGTACATTAAAGACGAACTGACGTTGCTGCAACAGTCACGACATATGACGAACAGTGCTACTCAAGCCGAAGTTGCACACCTTCGACAGCAGAACGATGCCCTTATTCAAATGCTCAAATTTGAGAAGATCAAAGCGGACAAAGCGAAAGAGATGTTGATGCATCGGATGTCAGAGATGTTGGATGTGTTTATGGATGAGCAGCATTCGAGGCTGGAGAATAGTATAAATGGTCTGAGGGATGAGAACGTCAAAGCACAGGGAGCACTGGAATCACATCTCCAGCAGCAGGGTAACCTATATGACCGGATGGCTAGTAGTGGAACTTCAGCCAGTGCTACGTTGCAAAAACAGGCCGCCTCGGTCAAGCGGGTTCGAGATGGCACTTTCAAGGTCAATATATGCGCATCTTTTCTATGGAATTCTGGTGAATAATGTTGACACTGGTTTAGACTCTTGAACATACCAAGTCAGGGATCAAGGAGAAATCGCAGACACTGCGCGACCAGTTGTCGACCTCAATTACTTCTCAAACCACTTGGGTGACGGAGAAAACCTCAACGTGTGCCAGCCTGGCATCTCAGGGTACGTTGGCATCCAAATATAACGTAACAGACGAGTATTGAATTCCTCCTTAGCGTTCAAACAACATTCAAAAGCGAAGCGCACAAGGCTTGACACCATAGATAGCCTAGGCCGAGATATTCAATCCTACTACGGACAACTTGAAGGGGACCTGGCGTCGAGTTCGGATAGTCTGGGGTTAATATTCGATACTATCACTGCAGAGGTATGCGACTGCTACTAAGACTTTGGCATAAATGTTAACAAGCTTGTTTGCTAGACATCCTCATTATCACAACGCTCCTATGAGGGTTATGGTAGTCTCGGTAAAGATCTCGATGTACTACGGGCCACCAACCAACAATTAGCAGCCCACGGTGCGCGGCCCGACATGCCTACAGGAGCCACGCCGCAGAAGAAAGCATGGAAGTATGTTGATCACTGGGATCTAACTCAAAGCCGTGAAGTGTTGTTGCAGAAGACTACAGCCAAAAATTCGGTCAATACCCATGTTACCGAACCCTCCTTCGAATCTGAAGATGGAGAGGAAGCTGAATCCGAAGACATCACAGAAAGACAGCCCGCCGGGCCCCCTGTCTCCGTTCCTTATATACCCCGCTCACCGACACCTAGCAACTCATCGGGTTCTACAATGGTTACGCCCCACGACAGCCCCGTATCGCTGATACCTTCCGTTGCGCCGAGCGCGCGGAATTCGATAATGGAACCTCTTCAACCTTCGACGAAGACGTCTACCGACTCATCATTTGTACCTCCCGCTGCCCCTCTTGTAGATTCTCGGCGAAGGAATATCCCCACGAGCAGGGTCTCTCGACGTTTTGTACGATAGGTTTATATTACATTACCCACGGACTATTGTAGATTATTCACCGTAACGGCACAAGCGCTGGCTGTGACAAATTACGTAAACATTGACCTGTTGGTAGCGCAGCACTGAGTAGTCAACATCTTGACCCTGAACATATCCCAACCAGCACAGTCACAACATGGCAGCGGGCCTCAGAAGTCAGTATGATCATTACTGCAAGCTTGCTCAACGTTTAAATAACAGATTGATAGCTGTTATCCTGCTCTCTTTCGTCCTGGCTCTCGGCTTCTTGCTAATCATCCTGTCGTGCGCACTCTGGTCAAACTGGCTCCCTCTTCTCGTCGGTGCGTGTCACCCTTTGCTCTATTCCATCCATTTTTATATTGATTTCATCATCATTGCAGCTTTGACTTTTGTTCTTGCACCACTTCCAAATGCCGTCTTCTCCCATTGTGGCTCGGATGAGTTCTCATCTTATGAAGGCACTGGCGGACCACTTGACCTCGGACGCTTCCTAACCTCTCTCATTGTCATCACTGGTTTCGCATTCCCCATTGTCCTCGCGCACTCAGGCGTCATTGACTCGAAAGCATCAGCCATGTCAATTGCGGGCGGAGGGTACGTCAATGCATTCTAGCCCACAGGTGTCCTCCCCCTTACAACATCCTCACACCCAGACTCGTATACGGGACCATCCTCGCCTACTCGGCTGCGTTCAATCAAGTTGAATCTGAGTTCGACTGATCTCCTGTATCTGCGACGATACCCCTCTCCGATTTGGGCCAAACTCCTTGTTGAAGCCTAAACATTTTCATGTTGTCAAGTCGAATTTCGCTGTTGTGTATTATGTAGATGCTTTAGGAAATCTTAATTACACTACGAATTCCTGGTACAAAAGACGTGTCAAACCGACTGCGAAGCGACATCAGAGGCACAATCAACTGTGGACATTGAAGCTCATCTGTGCTCTCGCAGGTTTTGTATCAACATAAAGGGGCCCGACAGGTCGCAAGTGCGCCATAACTTCAAACTGACCATCTGTGAGGAAACAGATAGGTATAGTCACTTCTTGCGTAGCTTCCTCATCCAGACGGCCGACCGAAATATCGACGAGAGTTCCCTCATACACTAAACAGTCGCCTGGTTCGAGGTCGATCGTCAAACTGAGCGGCAACGAGGTAGCTGCAGATGTCGGTTAATTCAAGAGAAAGAAGCGTGGGACCCAACCTACAAGACAAATTCGTGACTTTGACTTTCAGCTCTAGGAATTGATTTGGGCGTAAGGGATAGTTTCCTTCATCGCCCCCACTGTTTTTTTGTCCGGGAGAATACAGGAAGAGGTCCACTCGAGCAAAATTTTGACGCAAGGCTTCTAACATAGGTAGTGTCATGCGTTGCTGCCGAAGGGATATTCCACCTGCCCGAATGCCCCCAGCCTTATACCAACATGTTAGTCTTACGCAGATAATAGATTTTACGTTTGTCGACAAACCTCCTTCCAACGCCCCCGAATGCATTTGAATAAAGCCTCTCTGTACCAGAACAGTTCCCGCTGTAGCTGAAGCTCGGCGCCGGAGAGTTTATCCTTAGCCACCACAAACTGTCGATCCGACAGCGTTGGAATGGGCTCAGATGTTTCCCTCTCTGATAAGGACATTCGTTTCAAAGGTAAGATGAGCCTGTTTTCCATTGTCATATTTCGAAGGTAAGTAAACTGTGTGCCACATACCTTGATGTTGACCCCGGTGGTATAGTGGCCATAGTGGATGATTGAGGAGCTCCTGTTTCGGGCATGATATGTCCAAAGATTGCGTAGCCGTTGGACGAGGTCACGTACCAAAATCCTCACGCTCAAATGTTACCTCGAACGGTGACCCATATGTATTCCGCACGTCCACAGAGAATAAACACCAACTTGACCCGTCATCGATATCCAAGTGGTGACGATGCGTGGCATTCTTTGTCCCTTGGATATGACCACGACAGGAGGGGAATGGAATTAAATCCATGTTATGGCATTGTAGCATTGGGTAAACAGTAACCATTATGGGATATGATATTTGCCGAGTGTAAAAATAGTCGGAGGCTTCTTCCAGGTCCGTCCTATGGGCATAGGAGTATGAAACATGCACAGTGCCACTCGTGCTATAGGTGTATTAATTTCTTTAGGTCTCGAACGAGGTAGAAGAATGAGAATCACACACCAGCCAGCCTTTCCAAAGCAAGATATACCGAGGGTCAGAGTTTGTCCTGGTAGGATCGGCCTGGCCTCGTCTTTGTTCCATGTGAAAACTGGTTCATTGATGAGGCTATTTTCTGTCTCGTAGGTCTCGAAAACCGATAAATCCCCGTCCATCAGCGCCTGTTGTGCTGGCTCCATAGTGGAGTCCTCAAATGCCAGGTAAATAAAGTCTATAGGTAATGGGGAAATGTTCTCAAGCGTTATGCGCAATGTTGACCTGCTTTTTATCAACATCTGTTGGTAGGAAGAATACCAGATAACTCACCGCTCTCCCTCGTACAACATCAAAGCACCATGATTTACAGATGTTCTACGTATCCTCAATAATGGTTGTTCGGGCACTACCTTGCACTCCAAAAATCGGAGAGTTTTCGGTGGGTTCATCTGACCAGATCGATATTTGATCGACTTCTTTGACCTCTCCCAAGGGAAGGACTCCAGGCCTGAATACTTGTGACGTCCGATCTCACACGCAATCGCATTCTTCTTCCGCGCAAGCCTTTCGTCTTCTTCGTCAGTACGTAACGGAAGTAAGAATTCTTGGGATATGCCACCCGGAGCTTGTGCGACGCATCCCCGGACTACTAGAATTCCCGTACCCAGAGCTCTGCCCGATAAAACGACTTGATGGAATGAATTAGCTGGCACCACCACTCGGCTAGGTCGCGAGTCGAACTCGACGCCAGAAGTACTGCAGAGAATAAGTATTGGTTACGGTCTGGTAATGACTTCGGATTACCTTAAAGACAAAGACTGAAGCTCCAAATCAAATATAAAAGGATTCTGTAGCATGACGACAAAGTCTAGAGTTTCGTTCTGGGCCACAATTTCTCGATCCTATCATAGTGAACAATGGGCTCACGGAAAGCACAATGATCGTACTCACTTTCTTTGCAGTTGCTCTCCGTGGGTTATAGAGGAATGGGTCGGACATGACTTGCAGAATAGGAGGTAGACTAGATGTCTGTTTCGACAAGACTGAAATATGTTTCTCAACAGGTAGTCTTATGAGGGGTATTCTGGAAAGATCGTTCGCATTAGTGAATGGTCTCCCAAGATCAACATTAGCTACTGAACTCACGGCCCAAGAGTAATACTAACGATCGGCTTTCCGGACCAAAATTCGATGGACCGCAAGTCTCCTCGTCTCCGAGCTGTCGTCAACGCACGGATTGATGTTGAATACAGATGATGCTGGTCCCCAGGTGAAAGCACCCCCTGTAGGCTCTTCAGCGACGACAGCGAAAACTGTGCAACCGCAGGGAAATCTTCCAAGGCGCCAAGTAAGGACGAGGAAATGTTCTTATGTTGTATTACTCACCTGGCAAAGCCTCTGCGACTGCAACTGCCTCCCTTATGACGCCCACTTGCAGCTCCGGCCAGCCATAAGACTCAGACTGTTCCAGTGCCAAAACATCATCGAGAGCGCTAGCAGTTTCGCTTTGTTCTGGCCTCTTGTCATCAGTCTCTTGAGTAGATGGGTCTACCAGCTTGACTGCATCAAGGTTAATGCCAAGTATCTTGCATACGTGCTTAAGGAGCCTTAAGACGCTCTCGTTGCCAGAGGAGCTCTCGCTCATTCTAATACCAACACTTCCCTGGTTGATAGCGACGGAAGAACCCGTTGGTGTGCTTGTACCGTTTTGAATTCCTAGTCCTGTGGCTTGTGATGCCGAGACTTTGGTGATACCATCCTCCTCTCGTCCGCATACCATAAGGTCCATGATACACCCGAGGACTTCGCGTAATATGTAGGCCTCCTTGCGCTTGTATCCTAGACATGCATACATACTTGCCATCGCCTCTAGTATTGACAACCGCTCCCTGGGATGAAGATGCAACATCCAGGGTCCATGGATTTGTCCAAGTACGGTGGATATTGATGAGCGCGAAATTCCAGAAAACCTGGTCAAACGTTCTAGATTCAACCATTGGTCAGCCTCTTCGTGGGCAAGCGTCGGTGGAAGGTGGGCTGTTGGTCCCGGTTGAAGCATGGTGGTAAAGGCCAGCGGACCCCAACCCTTCGCAGACCAAACGGCGAACAGAAGTGAAGAATGTCGTAGGACACAGCAAGAATAGAGATATGCAAGGATCCCATAGTTGGTTTCACCTTCGTAGTAGAGTGGTGACTTCTGATACAGGGACGTTGCCTGTGTGAGCTTGTCGATAATATCAGACCAAGGTTCCTTCGTGGCAGAAGAAGAGTTGTGCTGAAACCTTTTTGTTAGTAGGTAGCTCACGTTCCCTTGCCCTGATTACTCACCAAACCATGGCCTGCTGACCATGCCTCAACTACAGCGATCGTGACTAAACCCTCGAGAGCAGATGCATGCCATGCATGATCTTGCGAGTTCTTGAACAGCTGGAGAGCTTCAGTATACCTGGTCATTGAGCTGAACAATCTGATGAACCGCTCGGCGTGTTTCGCTCACCAGATGTTCGCATCCTCGGTACGACCAGCGAGCAGAAAGAAGTCACCCAGCATCTTATACAGGCGTGCATGCGAAGAAGCTGTCCCAACCGTGCTCATGCGCTTTTTAGGTGGTTGTACACCTAGTGTTGACTGCCGGTAATTTGGTCCAGAAGATGAGTTACGTTTGAGGGGTGGAGTAGGGGTAAGAGAAAAGGTCGTCTTTGATACCTCCGGCTGGCTACTGAAGGAAGGGAGTGATGCCAATGAACTCTTCTTATCGAGGTCAAGAGGTACTGGAAGCTCTGACAGAGGAGGTAACGTCGCCAGCAAAGAGGCATTCAGATATTCATTCCCGAGAGGACTTTCAAGTGCCTGGATCTAGAATTTGTTTCAATTAGAACCTTCTCATCAATGTGAGAGACGTTCACGAACCACAATCCCAAACTCTCCAAGGATCTGTGAACATAGGTCGGCCAATAGCGTTCCAATGTACAGCTTCTTGTTACCCATCATATTGGGTATCACAACAGTCCCGGGTAAATTGTCGCCACCATTGAGATTGGTGGCGCTGTCATTCTCTTCGAAAACAAAGCAATTCCTTGCCAAAGGAAAGAGATTTGAAGCGGGAAAGATATCAAGCAGTGATGCATTGAATTGAGAGTATATCGAGTTCAAGGTGCTCGTCTGTGAGCTAGAGGCTATTCCGATAACTGCAAGCGGAAAATGTGAAGGTCGCAAAAGCGCAAGTGGGTAATGTGAGGATGAGGGCGGATGTGTTTGGAAACTGAGATGGAGATGACCAGTCGACAGGGGATTTGGCATGAAACGAGCTGCAATCCGGCACCGTGATATTAGTTTGTACACCTACCAAGGTTAAGAAGGGCTCACCCCTTTCCCCCTTGGCATCAGCGGGAACATCCCCGAGCCTTATAGTATCAAAACTGCGAATTTCAGCAGTGCATTTGTCAAAGATTGCTTGAGGGATTGGGCCGACGGGAAGGAGGAGTATTTGGACATGAGCAAGAGAAGCGAAGGCGTGGTTGTCCATAGTCCATGCAGAGTACTCGCAGAGTACCTGCCACGAGAGAGTGGAAATGAGGTGAAATTAGCGCTGAGCGATAATGTTGGGTGGGATGAGATCACGCGTCGCTAAGTATGTCAATATTCAGACAATCCCCTGCCATCAATCATCCACGTAGACTACACATCTTCCACCCGACATGGTCAGTTCATTCGTCGACGCGCCGCGAACAGACGCTCAGTTTCAACACAGGGCACCAGCGACAAGACACTCGGAAGCATCATGCTGTTGGCCGCTTCGGTGGTCTTCACTTACTACACCACATGGGCCATTCTGCTTGTGAGTCGAATTCCTAGCCACCGCACCTGCTATTGACATTTTATTCACCTCTCCGCAGCCATTCTTTGACCCCTCGAGTCAAATTCACAGCTTCTTCCCAGCCCGCGAGTGGGCAGTTCGGCTCCCCGCCTTTATCCTCGTCATAGGGCTCACAGTCATAGGTGCATTTATTGGCAAAACCATCGCACAGGAAAATAAGAAGAAAGCAGAAAAAGCGCGGCTGCGGACAGCATGAATCTCGCCACGTATTTGTATATTCAATATACAACTCATTCTACGTGTGCAACCTAACGTCCTTCCAGTTCAGCCGGTCAGCTGTCATTTTCTTCTCCATGTTTGCCCTTCTATCTCCCGTCGCCCGCACCGGTTCTCGCTTTTTCTCCAACAGCCGCAGTTTTTCGGCAGCAATGATATCCTTTGCTGCCTGGTCCAACAAGGTCGCTAGTGGTATTTCCGGCTGCGTTTCTGTCATCCCTTCTATAGCCCGGTTAATCTATTGTCATCATCAGTGTTTATAATATGACGCGAAGTTCAGGCTAACATACCTTAATCAAAACCGATTCCCCACGAACGAGGTTCTGTAGCCTTTTGAGCATGGTTTTTTGCTCTGATTTCTGGAGGCTCAGCGGCATCCGCAGGGTCTTGACGAATACAAACAAATTCGTAATGGAAGAGGCGACAAAACCAGCCATGATCTATATAGTCACGGATGAGCCCTCATACAGCATGGATTCTAAGGAACTCACAGGTGATGCGCCCGTTTGGGCCTCGGTTTCAAGAACATTCACAATGCTCTCGAATGGCGGCCATAATTCATTCCACACTGAGTTATACACTGGCTCCCCAATCTGATGTGCTTCCTCAGATTGTCTTGCAATCATCAACCAAAGCTTGATTGCTAAATACGCCTGATTGATATCTGCTGTCGCTGAATCGGGAACTGAGCCGGGTGACTTCATATATGACCAAAGTGTACCGAAGTACGTCGTTGAAAACGATTTAAGCTGTTTGAAGAGTTGTGTCGCCCAAAAACTGTCTGCATTGTCCGAAAGGGCCGCTATAGCGAGGACATTCCACGCTTTCATGCTTCGCAAATGAGGATGCTCGCTTCTCTGAGGTAGTCCCTTGTGAGCAACAAACGACACAACCCCCGACGTAATTAGTGACGTACCACGGAATCCAAAGAAAGTCTCTGCAAAACAGTTGCATCATATGACATGGCTTGAAATATCATTCTAGCTACGGCCAGTGATGCATAAAAATCTTGTTCAGTCTGGCCTTCGACCCAATGATAGTGGTCTAGCCAATAATAACCACTGTCGACTAGGCCGACGAATGATTGAGAGTATAGGGTAACAGGCGTTACAGTCGGAGAAAACTCTGCAGTGGGCAACGCCTAAGGATCATGAGGTCAGTAGATGTCACATCCTGGATATGAATATTTAGACCTCTAGTATCGATTTCAGTGTGCCAGCCAACAAGCGCGTCTTTAACCGTAAACCATCACCCATAATTTCAAACACCGTCGGAATGGTGCTGCCTCCGATTGACGTAGGATCTAGAGGCTGATTCTTTTTGCGAAGTCCATTCGTTGCGACGAGCAACAGCGAAATGCTCTTGCTGTCAACTTGGAGTCTTGTCAAGGTAACTCGGAGGAGTGTATCCAAATACGGTAAAAAATCCTTTTATGATGTCTATGAGTGCGACTCAAGCAGAAAGTTCCTGGAATTTACTTTGCTGCTGACTCTATTGTGTTGAAGCAATGTTGCGGAGATATTGAACAACGGGGATGCGTCAACTGAGGAACCACTTCCGTCAGACATTCGTTGGGCGAGGTGCGTAAGCTGTTTCCCAACAACTGGTTGAACGAGTAAGTAACCCACAGTGTGAGGTGGACAAATGCACTCACGGCCCATCAAGTCGGTGCTATAATGCTCATGATGTACAAGGTCTATGAAATGTTGTAAGTTATAAAGGAGGTTCTGTAACGAGTTGACCTCAATCTCATTCAGCCTTAACAGTGCGTCCCAAAGTAGGTCATCGTTCAATGAAGAGCCTTTGGAACAGTTCAGAGCATGTTTAAGGGTAAGGAAAATTTCTTTTTGCAGGGGGCGCTAAACGATTATTTAGAAAATGTGTTTTGACTACCATGAAATAAAGCAACCTTTAGTAGATTGATGAAAAGACTTGATTTACAGTACCTGTAAGGGTATCAGTTCTCCGCGGAGCAAGGAGAGAGAGAATGGATCTCACTTTTGGAAAGTATTGCCTACAAAGGAGCACCCTTGTTCCGCGAGTGAATCCTGGACTGATTTATCCATTCGTGTAGCCGTCAGCTTCAGAAGTCTCTCGACTACATTCCTACGAAATAGTCAATGAAAACTCTTGCTTGGATGGTGGGGAATCCAAATACAGAATGAGGGAACCTGTGAGAGTTACAGATTTCCTAAAGAATGCTTGGACAATCGAGAAAGCCACTTGACGTATTTCGAATGAAACGTTGGCTTCTAAAACATCCAGTGTTTTTGCAACCGCCCTTCGTAGAGATTGGGTCGAGAAGGCATTGAGGTTCCGGTTTTCGAAGTCATATTTGTAGATAATAACATGAACTGCCTCCAGTAAGTGCTTGATGACGAGCACAGGTAGTTCAAAAATCTTCTCATACGTCGCCAGAAGATTAAGAGGCACGTCGGCATACGCAGCTCCGACGAGCACGTCGACTTCTTTATCGTCATCGTGTGAATTGTTGATGATGATTGGGGATGGGAGTTCAACCTTGTGCCAAGAATCCAGAAGTGACACTAGACCCCTAAAACATGGATATGCGATCTCTGGGACCGATTTAATCTCGCCATATCCCAGATGAAAGCTACGTCCGTTGGCGCCGGCTGGGGCGAGTGATACGTTCTGGAAGCCGAGTATCCTCACTAACTGAGCTTTGATCTTGATAATGGTAAAACTGTCGGCATCGACGCCGTCAGAAAGCATGTCGAGCGCTAGCGCCACTAAGGAAGCCTGGTGATAAGTCGGGACCTATGTTTTTAGCACGACAGAGTTACCGTAATAGTTAGCACGTACGTTAAGCCGGGCTAATTCTGGATCCGGAGCTACAACAGGTTCATCGTTTCTCATCTATAGACACCCGAATCACGTTAAGAAGACGTGAAGAGACCGATAAACTCACAGTACCCGTATCCGCATAGATGTGCTGATCATAGACGGAATTTTCAGAAAGTACCTCAAGCACGGCATTCCAGGAAAGAACTTCCAACCGGGCACTAAATATTCGTAGCATAAAAAGACAAAATAGAGGAAATCCATACCTCTCCATCGAGGAAAGTGGACTCGCAGCCGCGATAATGACGAAATCAGTCTAACTCGGTCAGAGATAGGGGCTCTTGTCATGGTTTCATCGAAACAAGAAGTAAGGGCTTCGAAATGGGAAGGCAAGAGGCTCGAGCAGTGGGTTTTCACTACCAGTCTTACTTCCTCCTGTATCGCAGTAAGTATGTTATAATCCTAAGAACATGCAGTACGTGCCTTTGGGTCTGACCAGAGTAAGGAGAAGAAATCCAGAAAGATCTTTACCACGCTAGTTTTCCATTGTCGTCCGTCTACGTTAAAGGCTGGGCTGCAAACATCCTGGACAACGCGAAACATGCGAGTGGCGGAACGTGCACTACAGAGCGTAGCAAAGTGAGAATTACATTCACCATCCATGACCACCATATGCCCCTACCGTATTTGCCACTCCTCACAATGCGAAAACATCTGCTCCACCAGATTCTGGAATTCCTCTGGGTCAACGGAAAGAATACGCAACAAGATCGGAGTCCTGAGCTTGACGACCTCTTGTAGTTGAACATCATAGAATTGCCGTGCGCTAGGGAGGGCATGAAGTAGGTGTGGTGAAAGAGGGCCGTTCCATACCATTTAGAAAGGAGGCGTTCATTTTTTAGGATAAAATTGTCCATCTCATGGGTCTCGATAAAAGAAGACGAAGTGAAGAATGTATGAAGAAAAATCGCGATCATACTTGTTACGTCCTCGCGTTGAACTTTCAGGTGTAGTTCAATGGATCTCATGATCTCTGGGTCGATGAACACAGGTTCTACGAGTGCTGTTTCCCTTGCTAGCTTCCTCCTGTCAAAGGAATTACCATCTTGCCCACTCTGTCCGCATTGCTACGTACCTTGAGGGGAGGGCTGACACAACGTCATCTTCGACCAAACCGGAGGATGAAAGTTGAGATCGATCGCAACCATAAAGTAATAAACAACTCGCGAAGGTATGTTTAATGGCAGCAAGTCTAAGTGCGTTAAATCAGATGAGAGAACCTTGAATTTGTAGACAAGAACACGTACGCCACTGGTCGAGTACTCACGTCCTTTAGGGCACTATGGATATCCAGAACCAATGAATAGTGAAAACTCGCAAGTAGTGGTTGATACTGAAGCCGGCCTAAAGATTTCAACCATAAGGAGACGAATATTGTCTTGATAAATAAACACGATTCGTTTAACGAGACGTTCATTGCTTCAAGTGCTGAGATGATTTGCTTATACACGCCCAATGGGACCTCCATCCCAGAACGGGCGAGAAGATTGAGCCAACAAAGCGCTTTTCTAAGACCGGCTTGAGATTCCTGTGCGGTGCCTGTGATGACTTGCCAGGGATCCGTTTCCAAACCGACTGATCTATCTAGGGTTTCTCCTGTTGTAGATATGATCATAGTTGTAGTGCGGTGATCTGAACCGCGAGGGAACGATCTCAACAGTGTGCTTGATGAAACATCCTACATTTTTTGAACAAGATGAATGCTTCGCCAGAATCGGGAATTTTACCTTGTGGAGAATTCCGGAGTTATGCGTGAGCTCTAGCCATCGTAGATAGACATTATCCGAGGCTGAAAATAAAACCCGTGCTTGTGAAAGCCGTAATATGTGATGTAGAATTCGTTCAAAGTGCATCAATCCCTGATGGGGGTCAAGAACGGGGATCAGACGGCGTGAATGTGGACTGCTCACATCTTTTGCCGTCAGCGTATGGTGACCCAAACTCCGCGTGTTCATCTCTGTCCCATGATCGGCCAACTCATCACAAGCACTAAACAAGGATCCCGCATACAAGTCAACGTCTTGATTATGCAGCGCAAGTAGCCAAGGCCTTGCATATCGATGCAGCAGCGCTTGGCGAGAAGCAAGATAATCTCCACCATTCTGTGTCGATCCACCGTGGACAAGGCGTTCGTGATGGACGGGCGGCCACTGATTCATGAGGTTGCTCACCATACCCGGCAAGGGCTTGTTTTTCCCAAGATAATCACGAAGGATGATTGCCAGCTGGGTATCCTAAAATATCGAGTCATCATATGGTATAGGTTCGCGAACGGCATATCATGAGTGCCACTAACCTCGTTTATGATCCATGTATATACCCCTCGTGCCAGCCGCTTCAGTCCATAATCCGACATCAGGCCATCCGGCCACATTCTCCGAATCAATAGAAGGAAGCCAAACTCATTAACAAAAAGGTCGATGTCAGATAAACATGCTTCAATAGCGGAAACGAGCGTTTCGACATCGATTGAGAGGTCCAAACCCAGAGGTAGAGGGAATGAACAAGCCTGGCTTTTGTTTTTTTGCATAGCCGTAGGGTTAGAGAAGGTTTCTTCATCCTCGGACACGAAAAATGCGAGCTCATGTAAATGTGATAAAAGGGTATACACAGCAGCATCGGAGTAGATGTGGAATTCATGGCCAAGGACATCCCGCATATGAGAAAGGGAAACCATATCAAATGGATGCGAGACCTCCGCTTCAACGTCGGGTACATCGACTGGTGTGACATTTAGGAAGTCAGATGAGGTGCTATTTGAGGGGCCCAGAGCAGTGGATGGTGACTTCATAGAGGCTGCCACGTAGACAAGGCTCGACCAGGTGTATAACATCGAATAATCCTGACGAAGAAGTCCATTCTCCTGAAGATATTCCTCTATGGCCGGGGAAGCATATAGATTATCCAACAATTCTTCGCACCGCTTGAGGGTGTGGTGAAGCTCAAACTCGGGAATAGTCTGATGTTCATGGTTGACACTCTTCCCCTGGTGCGTAACAAGAATGGTGCCAAGGGCCAAGCCATGCTTCAGAATGTGCACCTGGGTCAGTAATGCGTCTCTGAAGATAGAAATCTCTTCGTAAGTCCTTCTTGCCAACTGCTGGTGGCTCAATCGGAGAATATCCCGATATTGCTCGAGGCAGGACTGCCTCAATGAGGGATATTGGACCGTCAATTTCCCTGAGTCGATCATTGTTGAGCCACAAGGAATCGAAATAGCACCATCCAGGCAATGGGAATGCACAAATTGCGAACAGGATCCACATTGAAGACCCTGGGAGGTGCAACCCCAGAGGGGTTGTTGGCACACGAAACACGGAGTGAGCGTAAAGAGATTAATGGGGTGAAACTGATGAGAGAGGCCTTGGGCTGGCCTTGTCCTATGAAGCGGGGAGACTTCAGTGCGTATTCTGGAGAACCGGAACATGGCGACTCGTTGAACATGCGGATCGGATGCATTGGAATATTGGATGATCGCACTACCACCGGGGTGATCATAGCAATCAAAATGCACGATGCATGTACAGTATGGACACAGCAGCCCGAATCCGTGTATTACTTTCCTGCACACGCTACAGTCGTACTGACTAGAATCTCCCGGAGAGAACCAGTTGTGTCGGTGTCGAAACTGCCACGGGGTGAATTGGTGTTGGTGAGGAAGGTTATCGGATGGCTGGAAGAAATAGTTTATTGGTGGTTCACTTATGATGGCATGTCCAATCGAGCGCGGCCAAAAGGACGAAAGGAGGGTGGCAGCAAACTTTCGCGCCTTTGGGGTGTGGTAAGCAACAACTTGAAGCATATCCAAGTAGGCATCAACTTTCATATCCACGATAGTCCTGAACAGAAGCCAAAGGGCTTGTCCCGTACGGAAATCCTTTTCTTGTTGGGCTTCCAGTTCAATGTTGTCAAGAGCACATCCGAGAAGGGGAGGAACAATAGACGATAGGTAATAAACGGACATGGGTTGAGCAGGTGCGTTAGTGGATTGAATTTTTGGTGATCTGGTGGTTAAACTCCAAGGGTACCAAGCTGGATCGTCGTTGCCCTGTGCTTTGTCTTCGGTGGCCACGTCAACATGGATTGAGACGAAGGGGTAGTTGACCTGATCTGGAATGAATTCTTGTATGAGTTCTTCTGCGAGACATGGGGTGCCGAACGAATCTCACCATCTCCCACACCTGTGTTGGTTTCGAGCCCCTGGAGTTTCCTGAGATTCGAAAGCGAGTTTCTGATGATGCCCAGGTCAAAGAGCGAAATGATTCTTGGGTACATGGCCTTTTCAAATGTCGAAAAGGCCGGAATGAGCGCGAGAGCAATTTGAGAGATGATGCGGGAGTCATGGGCGTTTATATGCAACAAAACTTGTGCCACATTCAATGTCACCGCCTGTAAAGCGTTTGGTGGGCACAGAGGTCGGGGTGAAGTAGTCTGGTAGCGGCAGTCTTCTGCGACGACAGATGCAAGAACGGAGATGCAGAGTGTCAAAAGTTCTGAAACAAAAACCTGTGTCTTGCGATTTGGCGAGGGCGAGCGGGATTTTCGGCCGCTATTGTAGAAGCTACTTCTCGAGCGACAAAACGGTGAAGGCGATGGCTTATTATTATTGTCCGATGACATTAACGAGCTTTTAGCTGAACTAAAATGGAGGTCGGTGCCGGATTGCAACCCAGATGATGTGCATCGTACCCATTGTCTGCGAAAATATCCCATCGATGTTCAAGGGTCATGACGAGGATCTCTTGCAGCTGGATCATAAGGCTGAATGTAGCATCCGTAGAGTATCCTTCTCTTTCGACGTCCGAATCGTCATTCCCATGTTGAGCCAAGTCCAGCCTGCCCACATGTGCCTTTACAGCAGCTTTAAAGTTCCATGTGTGTTCGATATCCTCGTGGAAAGTGCCAACCGCATCAGAGACTGACGGTGGCATCGTACGACTGCGTAGTTGTATCAGAACATGAGCTAGTAATTTACGGGCTTCATCCTGTGCATGGTTGCTTGGGGCAGGTCTCAAGTTTTCATTTTGTGTCGTAGTGTCACTGGTTGAGGTCGACAAACGGAAAGAAGGAACCTCGGGAATTTGCCCAGTAACAGGTGTGAACGGAGATGTCGTATCTAGAGAGAACCGGGGTGCTTGTGATGAGGGCCCTGAATATTCCGTTTCAATTGGAGGAAGATGTGGACGTCCCAGATTCATGCTCATAGGCTGCAAGAATGTGTCAATGGAAAGGAATGTAGTGGTGATATAATATTCAATTCATAGTGTCATATCACTGCGGATTTCGCCCAAAGTGGTAGTTGGGGGTCGCGTCACTGTGAACAAGCGAAGTCTGTCGTTAACCATCACCACTGCTATCTCTTTCACTCCCTGGAATCAATGCCTGAGACCAGGAAAAAGAAAAATGCATCCTTACGGGCGGGATACCCGAAGCACCTCCGCCAGGCAACTCTTTTGGAATCAATGGCGACCTCTTCACCACCCAAATCATCCAATACATCATCATTTCACAAGCCCATCACACCCGGTAGATCAAAGAGAAGATATATATCTGAATCTAGCGAATCTTCTGATATTGGTGCTATCAGACTTCAGCCAACAAGTCCTGATAGGAAACCAAGTAATGAAAATGGTCGCTCTGGATCACCGTTGCCCTCGCGAGCCAAAAGAAGGCGGGTGACGGTAGTGGAAAGCGAAAGTGAAGACAAGAAACAACAATCCTCTAGCTCCGAATCGGATATTGTAGTGAAACCCCGGCCTCGAAGATTGAGACGACGTACCTCTACCGACTCAGAAGGGGATGGGTTACCAAGGCAAACCCGTATGCTTTCCAAGGGTAAGGCGAAACAGGTGGAACTAGACGACGAAGATTTGAGCGATGGTCTCGACGAGGATCGTATGTATCTACCTTCGTTGTTGGATTCTCCCATTGATAGAACCAGGTATTATTGAATCTCGTTTGCGGACCCGCGGCAAGAAAACCGCATTTCAGAAGAACCTAGAGAGGCTTAAGCGTGAGTCGTCATTCAAACTACCATTCTTATTAAATCTCAACAACTGTTCGTCAGGGAAGAAGACGGGAAAGCAAATGTCGTCGGACTCAAGCGAGGAGAGCGAAGTGGATGAGGACGAAGACCAAGTGAAACCATTCCAGGGTGCCAGGCCGTCTAGCGACGACGCTAATAGTCTCTTCGATGAAAGAGACAGCGACAGTGACGGATCTTCAAGTTTTATCGTAGAGGATGACAGCCAGGCCGTCGCCGCTGAACTTCCAAGTGAATTCAGCATGCGATCTCATGATGACCTTTCACATCAGTTCAAGGTCATATTTCAATTCTTTGTCCATATTACTGTTGGTCCTGCTGTGAATCGACATGCGTTCATGGAGGATCAACTGAAAAGTACGACTCTGTTACATCACTCTTTGCTTTATTACTCAGTCCGATTCAGGTCAGGAGTATTTTTCAGTGCCCTTGCAGATCACCCGCAGAAAGTTATCAGGACTCCGGGACTCATTGGTGGCTTCTTCTATATGGCGGCCGAAATTCAAGGAAGCGTTGGGAAAGTATCCTACTTTCGAATTGGTCCCTCTGGACTTTGCCGTTCCTTCGTGTGACGCCTGCCATCTTGGAGGGCGACTTTCGACCCTTGTAGGCCGTCTTGGCGGTATACCTTATGATAGACTTGGGTTCATGGATCAAGTTGAGCCAGCGACGTTGATATATATCATACCCTAACCATATGGTAGATCGCAAGTGACTCCGACGATGACTCTGAAGAATCTATTACTCGTTTCAAGAAGTCGAAGTTCGGTTTTCTTGAATTTCATCTGGGGCGTTTCTGTGCACGACGTGTACGCATTTATCACGAGTTTCTACACTGGGAGGTGAGTGAACAATCGCTTTTCACGTGTTCAATGTTGGTGACATGATAATAGTATAACCTATTCAACACCATTCGTTCCGAACTTGACAGTCTCTATGCAGCAAAGTCGAATGGTGGGTTCGTCCGCGTGGCGTATGCCAAGGGCAAACAGCCACCCAGAGATCTTACGGACGCAGATGGGATATGTGAGTGGCTCGACGAACGTGGTATTATTGACCAGGAATGGCACAAGATGAAAGTTATGATGGAAAGCGCGCACCACCTGGAAGTGTCTGCGAAGAGGGGAGAGGATGATTAAATAAATACACTCAAAATTACGTAATATACAATTGCCAATTGAACGAGAGGCTTCGGAGCATCATTCCTTGGTGTCATAAAGAACACCGACCACCTCGTCGACGTACCTAATGTCATACACACCATACACCCCGACTTCAGGAGCACATCCTCCAACATCTACAACATATCCATATGGTGCTTACCATCCAACAACATACGCGCAAACTCCAAGCGCATACTCCTACCAAGCCCCAGCCTACCAGACAGGTGTAACAAGTTATGGCTGGCCGTATACCTATGGCTACATCCAACACCCTCAAGCCGTTGCGCAACGGCCAGCTTCTCTGACGACGCCAGCACCCATTACAGCGCAAAATGCCACGTCTTCAGCCACTACCACGCCGGTACCACCTCCTGTTCCCCAGAGGTCGGCTGCAACGTTTACGACATACACACCGAGTTACATGCGAGATAATACCACAAGTTCAATGGCTGGTAGCTTTAGTACAAGAGGTTCTCGCAAACAATCGAATCTCAAGGGTCTATTCATGAAGGAATGTGAGTTCATCCGATAAGTGCTCTATCTTCGATTCAGCTGAGATTTCTATTCGTTTTTAGTGAAGAGCTTGATGTATGGCTTCGGCGATGATCGGAACCCCTCTAATGACACGGTCAATGTCATGGAGGAGATATTGATAGAATATATAACCGATGTGGTTTGTTGCCTTCCTCGCCATGTGGGCTCTTTCAGGTGATGACGAGTGTTTTTCACCAGTGCCAGCAAGCCGGAGGACCGAACAAGAAATCACGCTTATCCATAGACGACCTCCGTCGTGTGCTTTCGCGGCCGGCGGATGCCAAGAAACTGGCTCGGATGGAAGAGCTATTGTTCATGCAAGAGGACATCAAGCGTGCTCGTGCCCAATTTGAGGAGTCAGACATCCACAACCCAAAGGAGTTTTGATCAATGGGTCTACATCCATTTCTATGGTATAGCTCATCCTGTAAGTGATTCTTATGGCAAGTCTTTCCGTTCCTCTATATTTGTAGCTTGTCCTAGTACTAATTCATACATTTACATCTCGACTCGTAGTCCAGGCAGCCTGTATCATTGGCTGACGTTCTCCCTTGGTATGGACATGAACGAACTGTCAGGTATCGATCTAGGTGCCTGGTCTCCCGGACCACAAGCCAGCCAGGTCGGCGTTGCTGTATCCCTTACACATTCAATTCAATGTGTGGCCACTCGTTCACATTCTAAATATTGGTTTGAATTAGATCGTCGGTGTGGAGGGGCTACACCAGGCTCACCCACTTGAGTTTGACTACAATTACTCTTCCATAACACTGTTATCTTGCTGATTTTCATCATCTTCTGGCTGTGTTTCCTGTTCTTGATTTGCCTGCCTCCCCTTGACGCCTGTATTTATATACACAGCTGTAACACAAGTGACAAGGGAAAATAAAGTAGGGATTCTCACCTCCACTTTGTGCAAGGGGTTTTACGTGTTCTCGCAACCATTCTTCCGACTCCCAAACTGGTTTCCGTTTAGCGAGAAGAAACCAGAGAGAAGCGAGATGAACCCACCAGCCCGGTTTCCCATAGGTTGTATGGGTCCCTTCATGGGTCGAGCAAGATTGACTTTGAGGATCTTACCCTTGAGTTCATTCATATCCATGTTATCAATCGCATCCTGTGCATCAATGGGTGAACCAAAAGTCACAAATGCATAACCACGATGTTTGGGTTCTAGGCGATGTCAGGGAAAGTGTGCATGCGGAGTAACCTAAAGGACGCGCGCAACTGACCATTCTGACGATTTGGATCGACGACAGCTGACGGCAATTGCACTTCGAGAATATCTCCTGTTTGGACAAAGTACTATGTAGCGAGATGGACAAATAGAAACCGGAAAGGCATACCAAAGGTGGAGAAGGACTCATAAATGATGGCCTCGTCGATATCCTCGCCCAAACCGCCGACGAATACGGTTTTCTTTGATTTCGTGCCCTCTTCCATAGGATGGTGGGCAGGACGAAGAAGGGATAGGAGTTCGCACGATGAACGGGCAGGCTGGATATAAGCCGTGGGAGAGTTTCTATACAAGTCAAGGAGGTCCCACCTGTATCTCCTTGCAAATATACTCGGTAAAATAATCTTTCTGCCGGCATATAACCTTGTCTGGCGATGGTACTCTGACGCATCTAGACTTCTGTGAATCATCATTATGGTGCCAAGTTTGGCTGGCTGTCTTCGCTTGGATTCCAGTGGGAACCCATTGCCTGCTTTGACAATGGCCTGCCTGGACGGCGCTGCTCTATCGGGGAAGATCTTGCGGAATGCGGTTACATCGTTCTCGCTTACGCTCCGCCGAACGTGGCTTGAGGGCTAAACGTCCAAATGTGATCCTCGAAACAAATGATTTTTCCTCACTATGGTTATCATTTCCTCACTCCTTTTCCTTTGTCGGCCAATCATTCCAACCGTCCTTTCTATAAAGCTCTTCCAGTATGCCACCCGCCTCCCTCCCCCTTAACTCATCACAATGGAAATGGACTGGGAGTCCGACTACGACAGCGATGCCTTCTCTTCTTCTTCGGCCGAGTCTATCGACGACGACGAAGTGAACCAACGCGTCTATCCCTACTGGCCCAAGTATCGCGCTCTCATCCATTCTAGGGGTCTCCGACTAGACACCGTCCGTGACGTGAAGCAATTCTACGTGGAGCGGGAAATGCCAGTTCAGGACATCCCGGCAGCCATTGACACTGACATGGGCGAAGAGGCGCTATGCCCGGATCCTGGCCTCGTGAGTGTAGTCATCCGAGCCTTCTTAAATGCTACATACTCAACCGTTACTACTTCCGAATTAGCCCGGGAACCTTTTTCGCGGAACCCGAGTGAGTGACGGGAAGAAGATAGTTGTCAAAGCCGTGCACATTTATAGTCGTGAATATGACATAATTCGAGCACTTTCGCGGGGACCTGCTCGTGAGGACCCAAGAAACCACACGATACGTGCGTGTCCACTGCAAACACGCAGAATTAATACCCTGACTCCAGCCGAAAACACAGCTGTTCTCGATCTGATCGACTTTCACAAAGATAACATTGGTTTCATTGTAATGGAAGAGTGGTCACCACAGCTCATTACTGATGATGGCCCGTGTTGCCTGAGTCTCTTCTTCGCAGCATTACGACAGTGCATCGAGGTGGGTCACTCTATCCAGTATTTTCCTTCCATTGTTGGTAGACTGACAGGTCATTAGCATGTAGTCTTCATGCATAGCCTAAGAATGACACACCTTGATATTTCACTGCGGAACATAGTAACCAACTACAAAGGTCGATACGCGTATATTGATTTTGAACTGGCACGTCGGTTTGATGATGACCCAAACCCCCGAATAATGTGGAGGAGAGGTGCGGAGCCATCTCCCGAGTGCGAAAGAGGGGATTCATCAGATCCCTACAAAATTGATGTATGGGCACTCGGGATTCTCATCGTACAAGCATGCGAGGTAAGGTTTTCGGGAATTTTGTTAGGGCATCCAAGCTGAACTGGTTGCAGCTGACAGGGTACGGTCTTGTCCCACAACTGATGCACGTGGTGACACCGATGTTGAATCATCGACCAGAAGAAAGGCCATCCAGTCGGGCGGTCCTTCGAGCATTTGACAGGGTTGTGCCGTTGATTGATGAGGAGCAATCGAAAACGGTATGCCGTGGTGATGGATCTCATTGAATTCTCTTCAGATAACCTCGTGGATATGATGGTTATCCAAATTATATTATTGTTCTACCGTATACTAGCACATAATCCACTACGACATGTGTAGAATATCCAATCACGACTCATCATTTGAACCACCGTCCGCATCTGTCGTGGCCTCCACTTTCTGTCGCTTTCGTGCCAGGTATCGTTCGCGAGCACTCTGGACATCTACCTCGTTGTTCCTCTTCGTCACAGTACGACGTAGTTTCTCATCCTCCTCCTTCTGCTTCTCATCCCGAACCCTGTTTTTCTCCGCCTCCATCTGCTGCATCATTTCACGTCTCCTCCTTTCATTGATCTCCCGCCGACTGGCCGCTGTACCTACGGCTGTATGTGTTTCCACCGGCTTGTCCGGCTCGGACTTGGCAGCAGACTGAGGTTGCTTTCCCAGCCGTCTCGTATTTGGTAAAGATAGGTTGAGACCCGCGCTGAGAAGATCACGCTTGTCTACTATCTGACCATCATCATTAACTTCGACTTCTTTCCCTTGCTCTCGCGCGACCCTCGCAAGTTCCAGGTCTGACATCGGCGTAAAGTCGGGGGGCTTGGTGATGGTAAGATTGGGCATGGGCCCTTGTGGACCAATGATGCGTTTTTCTTGTGTGGCTGCCACAGTTACTTCATGCTGTTGCTCGGATTCTTCCAGCAGCTTTCGGTAGAAATGTGCCATTCCAGTCGATGGTCCGCCCTGCTTCTTCTGCAACTCTGTAGCGTGCAGAGCGCACAGTGAGATTAAATTAGCCTATTACTCACAGCGAGGCGCTGGTACAACTAACCTTCTCTTTTTCTTTCTTCCTCCTCAGCTATACGGACTTGCTCCATCTGGTCCCTGTAGGCCTGAGTGACGAAGGCCTCTTTATCATTGAACTCGTCGCCCTCTAATTCACGCTCCCGTTGCATCATCTTCTCCTCAGCGCGGAGATGATCTAACTTGCGTGTTGCTGCTGCAGATAATAGACCCTCCATGTACTTGGGCTATCACGGTAGTCGGTTGAGAACAATAGAACATATGTATGGGTCCAATGACGCACCTTGCGCTCTTTCGATTCCTGCTCTTTAGCTACTTTCGTCTTAAGTTTTGCTTCCTGCATCTTGTCCCAAACCTCGTCGTACTCGTACACTGTTGCATCAACCTGTTTTTCTGCCTCCATTTTCTTCTTAGCGCTTCTTGACGCCTGCATATTTTGGGCAAGAACGACCTTGTTCATAGACGCTTTACCGTCCGAGGATGAGAGAGGGGGCGGAGCATCGTTGGTATCATCTTCGTCACCAACGCCAAATGCCGAGGGACGAGAGAGCGTTGGAGGAGGTGCAAGAGCTTTGGATTTGTTGAGGGAGAATGAAAGCTTCATCGGTGACCAAGCGCAGCACCGAAAATGGCAAGTCTGACCGGTGTCTAAAGTCGACATTGAATTTCTCAGCGCAACTTCTCTCACACTTCTTTCTTACAATGGCACACTCAAATTTCGACCGACGCAGAGTAAATGGCCCAGAGGAAAGCTTTTTGCCAGTGTTTACATCTGAAGAGAGCTTCAACGAATGGAAGCTTGGACAACCGAGGAGGAACAGGGGCCCGTTAGATATTCGTCCCATTTGTGCGTAATTGGTTGAGCAAATTAGGGACTAGATCTGGACAGTGATTCCCAGTCTTGCAACCTGGACTAATCAGTCAGGCAAACGGCTCGGCCTATATCGAAACAGAACAGACCAAGATAGCTTGCGCCATGTTAGTACTCCCAAGGACCTTTACCTCAGAGAAGGCTGATGGTATTTCCTCTCGACTAGCTATGGCCCACGGCAGTCAAAAAATACCACATATAGCGAGAATGGTCGGCTGAATGTGGAAGTCAAATTTGCGCCGTTTTCTTGCAGACGCCGGCGTGCACCGTTGAAAGTGAGCATCATTGGCTTTGCTCCAGCATGTACATCGGCTCAGAGGTGACTGTTAGGATGCCGAAGACAGAACTATTGCAATGGCAATTCATCAAGCCATCGTTCCTTCTGTGAGACTCGAGTTATTGCCCAAGTCAACAATCGACGTCTTTATCACAGTTATTGAGGCCGATGGAATCGAGGGTGTCATTGCGTCGGCCTCGGTTGCTGTGAGTACTGCACTAGCGGATGCAGGAATCGAAATACTTGGACTGGTCGTTTCATGTTCTGCGGTAGGCTGCTTTCCTTTAAGGCTTTTCGATTCTTACGTTCCGCAGTCAATAATGGACAAGGAAATCTGGTTGGACCCAAATGAGGACGAAACCACCTCATCACAAGGAACAGTTATCCTATCCTGCATACCGGCGCTTGGAACCGTGACAAGTATTTGGCAAAATGGACGAATATCGTCTACCGAGGCTGCCGATGTAAGCTTTTGTCCCGTTTTGTGTGTCGAGTCTCCGTTGATTTTTGAAAGGCTATGGAAGCCTGCCAAGATCGCTGCACAGATATACATGGAATAGCTGCGCAGGCATTGCGAGAGTACTCAGGTCAGTAGCTACTAAAGGCTGGTGATTGGACCATGCCTATTTTCCACTAGGGTAGTAATGTAATTCATCGATCCATTTCACATTAAGTTTTGAGGATCTCCGCGTATTATCACTTTGTATTTGAGGCGGACGGTGATGCCAAACAACGACCATTCTCTTGGCTCTGGGTTGGCTAAGTACTCCCATTCACACAGTTCGACTGCTCGTTCGAGCAGACGCTCCCTATGACAAGCTTGGCCAGAGAAGAATATGTCGCGCTTCGTTCACCTCTGAATTCCAAGTTCGATCCATCATCACGTCATTCGTCTCATGATTCCGAAGAGTCGTTACGGGCACTCGAAGTCCCAGGGAACCCAACTCCATCTGTGTCCCAAAGATACGCCCGGTCAGTCACAATATTCACTCTTGGGAGAAATATCCCTGACGCTGTAGGCCTAGAACTCGTTCTTATTCTGTGTCCGGGTTCAATTTTCAAGAAGACCTGGTGGGCTTCGTCTCTCCGTGTCGGAACTCGTCATTTATAGGTCTTTTTGGTAGTTACCTCTCAGTGCAAGTGTAACGGAGCCTGCAATAACCCATGGAGATGGGGAGAAAAATATTGGGCTTATAAATGGTGAGCAACCTCTAGACCACTTGTCTGTACTGGACTAATGTACCAAAGGCATCGCCTTATGCGTTGGCCTGCAGGTATTACTTATTCCATCCTTGTTCTTGAACCCCTGAACCCAGTTGGAGCTAGATCGGTTCAGGTATCTTGTGCGTCGCAAATTCACTGAAGTGTTTTCGCCTTACCCAACACCCATCACAAGCTCTTCACCCGGCGTAGTGGTAGCGAATACCCATAGCGTTGGAGCAAGTTTGTTGGTGTGGCTTTTGTCCGGTCTGTTAGCATGGACTGGTGCAAGTAGTTTCGCTGAACTTGGATCTGCAATACCCCAAAACGGAGGAGCCCAGGCCTATCTTTCGTATGCATATGGTCCACTTGTATCATACCTGTTTGCATGGACCGCAATTATTGCACTAAAACCTGGTACGCCTACCATATCTGTCGATATTCTCACTATACCTGACATACTTCCAGGTGGAAATGCGGTGGTCAGCCTCATCTTCGCGGAATATATGAACAGATTATTCTTCAGCCTCGGTCGCGACGAGGTATCGCCGGACGATATTCCTCAATGGGCTATCAAACTTACCGCAACTGGGGCAGTCCTGTCAGTGACAATTCTATGCATTGCGGCACGGAAACTGGGCACCCGGGTCGCTGTCGTCTTCACATCTGTCAAGGTAGGCCGACCTCGCGCCATCCTAATAGTTGTTTTCTCACGGGAACCCACAAGATTACAGCATTGGTAGGAATATACTGTCTTTGGATCACCCACTCGGGAATGTAACCCCAAATACTAGATCTTCGTGATGACACTCGGGATTGTACGCTTAGTCCGCGGAAGAGCCACAATGACATTCTATCAGCCCTGGTTCAAGGGGGCCAGCACAAGTCCCTCCGCTTATTCGCTTGCACTATATTCTGGATTATGGGCATTTGATGGATGGGACCAGGCCAACTATGTTGGTGGTGAAATCCACCATCCTGAGCGCAACATCCCTCGAGCCATACACTCCAGCATGGCAATTGCTACAGTGAGCACACCAAGAAATTTTTAGCGCTGTAGAGTATTAACCGAATTTGCTCAGCTTCTGTTTTTGTTAACGAATCTCTCATATTTTGTTGTTCTGGATCGGGTAATTCATTCCCAACGTCGTCTTAAAATCTTAAATTGACCGGACATGTTGATCAGGATCTTGTCGCTTTGAGTAACACAGTCGCACTAGATTTCGGCCGTGCCTTTTTTGGACCTGTTGGTGGGACTATTTTTGCTTTCATGGTCGCAATCTCATGCTTCGGAGCCCTGAACGGTAACCTTTCTAACACTCTATTCTTGGAGGCCTTCTCGTTGACCGAACTATCTCTCAAAGGCTCGTTCTTCACATCTTCGCGTCTTGTCTATGCAGCTGGTCGTGAAAATTTCATCCCCGCTTTGTTTGGGAGGTTGCACACCACTAGGAAAACGCCCTTGAATGCTGCGCTTCTACAAGCAGCGATTACCATTGCTTTTATTGTCATTGGTGGTGGATTCCGGTCTCTTATCAACTTTTCCGTTGTGGCTTCTTGGGCTTTCTATTTTCTGACAGTAAGAATACCATCTGACCGCTAATCTCCCCCTCCCACTCATCCCGTGAAAGGTGTTTGGTTTGGTCATCCTACGCATCAAAGAACCATTATTGGAAAGGTAAGCGTGTGTCACTATTTCCCCTGTGCAATGCTGACAAAACCTCAAGACCGTATAGAACCTGGATTACCACGCCGCTAATTTTCTGCGCTGTGAGCTGCTCTATATCCCCTATTCATGTCTCACACCTAATTGGCCGACTGATCAGGTGGCCCTATTTTTATTATGCATGCCGGTCATCGCAGCCCCTCTA
>QFDT01008316.1:0-10259 GCA_003315915.1 Macrolepiota dolichaula | reverse complement strand
TGTCTGACTGGATTGCATAGCAATCTCTATTTGAGATAACAAGGCGACTGAGGATTTGGCTACAAGGGCCTTGCGAGAGGCTAATTTTGTGCCCCGGAGATTGTGAGTTGAGGGGACAGATTAAATCTAGAAGTCGGCATGAATCACATCCGGCACCTGGAGCCTAATATTTAGGTTTCCTGTGGTGAACTTCAACAAGTTGGTGGGGGGTAAATGCTGTAGTTTCAGGTGTGTTTGCGGTGCAAAAAATCATCGGCATCCGGTATTAGCGCCAAAGAGAGATTGGTTGGCCTGCATATGAGGAGCATGAGTCGGCTAGTATGTGTACCGGTGGACTATCAACAATAATTAACCATGTACACCAACATCTATGTATTTAGAACACTCCAGGCTATGAATCATTGTCTTATTAGTGCGCTTCCTGAAAAAGTAGGCAGTGTATACAGCCATGGTGTACAACAATCCGGACTTATCAGCCCCATACCCTAATATAGCGCCTTTGTACTTTGGCAGCGCCTATTTTATCTGCTCCTGCTGTTAGAAAGATCAAAAAGCTCCACTGCTTCCGATGATACACACTAGCTTCGGGGAGCACTATAGTGCACTTCCGCCGACCCTCGGCGGTCTGGGTAAACATGTGCCATGATCGGGATCTCCGGTTAGACATATGGATGTTCGATGACATCGCGGAGGGCCGCAGCTACCCTCACATAGCAATTGTCAACATCAATATTTATGTGCCGCACAACTGCTATTCCCGGGCCGAGGTCATACTCCACGCTAGCCCCAATTTAGGAAAGCTCAGTACACCATTCAAGCTAATATAGGTGTGTGAATCTCACCAAGTAGGTGTGCGTTTTTCCGCCGTTAGCGAAAGAAGGGAACACACCGGCCCGCAACAGCTTTATAAATATATCCAAGCGTACCTTCTCTAGGATAGCATTAGTATCTAGGCGAGGCACAGAAGTCACCTTGGATAGCGGAAAGCATGACAGGCAGCACCTGAAGCTTTGCAAAGGAGGAAGATTGGAACGGAGGGAATTTTTCTCTTGCGGCTATCAGGACGACAGCCAGGGAGGAGAAGTCATGGATGTGCGGGTATCGTCTTAAGCTTGGAGATTTGCAACATGATATGAAGTTCAACATGATATTGGTGACCATAATCATAAGTTGAAGCCCGTGGTGCACCGAAGAATACCATCCATGCAGCCCTTTCTGTGTGGGCTCTTGTGCCCTGGCCTTCTACGGAGTAGGCGACACATGTTGATAGATTACTGCTGTGTCAGGCCTTTAAACTTGAATGATGCCCGAAACTAGGAGATGGGCCTATGCCAAAAGAAATTCCTGGAGACCGCGGGCTCTGACAAGTTAGCGCATTCCAATGGCCATATACTGGTTGACAGGACATATTGTGTTGATCTTTCAGCGTCGACTAAGATTTACGCAGGACCGTCTACCACCGGCGGCCACACGAGCCCGGACCGAACTGGCTCCCAGAGGTTTGAATGACCGAAGATCCGGAGCGGTCCCCCGTTTCTTGCTATATTTCATGATCTTTGGTGGAGATACAAACTCATCTTCACCGCCGTTAACGACATACTTTCCACTTGATGAGTCAGGTATTTCGCTTCCCGTTTGCTTCGCCTTTTAGATGGAAACTCTACCCGAGTGTTGACTCCCAGAGACAGCAGCCTTTCAACCCGAGGTAAAGGAGGGACTGCACAGAAATGCACGGATATATATCACCGGTGAGCGTTATAGCATAGAAGCCTTGTCCGGTCCAAACAATAATCCACTCCCGTAAATCGGAGGAAGTATTAAGGGAAATGGGGAAAGCAAAGGGAAAGATGGCCGAGACATTCTCCAATTTGAGTGTCAAAAGTTGAGCGTTGGGCGTGAACGTTGAAACCGAGGAATAGGATTCTATCGTAGCGCCGGCTCGTACCAGGTAAGGGTAGTAATGACGACCAATTTTTTTTCGTTTGAGCGGATTCCAGAAGGAAGTATCTTATGCTCAATACGTAAAGCTTCTTGGTTTAGAAAATAGTTTCGCAAAACATGTCAATGAATGTGTTTGGCTGCATACGAGTGGAGTAGATGCGGCGTGGCATATTTTCCGAACACTGGAGCTAATTCGACGCGGGTCTGGGAAAGGGTTGACATAACCTCAGCGCTGGTGGCACAACAAATGCAAACCCCTGCAGTAGCTTTTCATCGATGATATAAGAGGAGAAAGCGGCATATGGGGATGAGCCAGACGAAAAGGAAGACTTTTACTGCGGGTGGTTGAGGGCCGGTAGGGTATTTTTTGATGCTCTATGGGAGGATCTTGACGAAAACCTCCTTTATGCCGATCATATGTGGAACAACACACAACGATCAATGCCGGCGACAGGAAGAGGGTGAACACTCAGCGCGTTAGGATGCGTTTTGAAGAAAAGAGTACATTTTCCCAGCGGCCATGTTAGTCATTCAAGTAGTAAATGAGATAGGACCTAGAAAAACAGAAGGGGCCGGTGCTTAATGCATCAGAACAGATAATCATTTGTCAAAAGGGTCAACCCTGCAAGGCCAGGTTCCCACGACTTGAATTGATACAGGGATATCCGGCATCTGTATATTTTTGGACACGACACTGCAGTCATCATGGAGCGCTAAGCTCTGTACAATGTCCATTGCATAGGTTGAAACCTTAAACAATGCAACTCGATAAAGTACGGCTGATTGTACCTGTGCGAAACTCTTCTTTACTACAACCTCCAAAATCTACAACAGTCCTCAGCAGCCTTTTCAAAGTACGTCGAACGTAATTACCCCTAATTTAATTTTATAACAACATAATGCCGGAGTTTTTTTTGACGAAGTGACTCGCCTACTAACTGCGCCCGAACCGCAGCCTGTTTCTATTTTTCTCGTTAGGCAGAGAGCGCCATGAGGTTTACCTGCTACGCCATCGCACTGAATATAGAGTGTCGTCAGGCCTCAAAATATTGGTATCATCGGCATGCCGTTGGTAGATCTTCTTACGGCCAAACCGCAGCCCGAAGAGATTGGCTAAGCTGAATTCAGCTTATGGTTTTCACCCGGTGAAAAACAGCACGCTTCAGTCCCATAAAAAGTGCATAAAAAGCCAACCAGGGCAGCCTTTTCATTCAACAAAAGATGATCAAATTCGTGAAATTCGTTGTCCTTGCTCTCTCCTTAGCCTCGCCAATCGCCGCGTATCCTGCTCATGCCTCCTTGGCGGGGTTACCAAGAGACGTATTGGAGAGGATAATTCCAACTCTTCAGTTACGCCAACCAGGCAATCCTCCAGGCCCCCTGAAATTCAATGGTACCAAGCTTGTTAACGACCAGCAGCATCCTTGGAAGCCACCCCAGAATGGAGACATCCGTGGGCCTTGTCCTGGATTGAACACTCTCGCCTCTCATGGGGTATGTGTTCCCAAGAAGATATTTGGGTAGGCAGATTCTGATAATTGTTTGCAGTGGCTCCCTCGTAATGGCATCGCCACACCAGCGCAAATCATCGATGCCGTCCAAGAGGGTATATGATTGTCTGATGCTCAATCAGCGGATGATAACTAATGGGTTTGTGTAGGTTTTAACATGGAGAATAGCATTGCCAGATTTGTGGCTTATGCTGCGCACCTTGTCGATGGCAACCTCATCACCGATCAGCTTAGCATCGGCGGCAAGACTTCAAAGACAGGGCCTGATCCACCAGCACCAGCCATTGTCGGTGGTCTGGATACACATTCCGTGTTCGAAGGCGACGCGAGTCTGACTCGAGGTTAGTTCTAGCGAATACAGAAATAAACTCAGTTACTAACTTCGCGACAAGGGGATTTCTTCTTCGGGGACAATCACAGCTTCAATGAGACGCTGTTTGAAGAAGTACGTACGACAAAAGTTTGGCTATAAGAATAAGCACTGACATTTAAGCAATTCATAGCTGGTCGCCTTCAGCAATAGATATGGTGCTGGCAAGTACAATTACACGGTTGCCGGTGAGCTCAGATGGCAACGCATTCAAGATTCGATTGCAACGAACCCGACATTCTCCTTTGTATCGCCTCGGTACTTTACGGCTTATGCAGAATCAGTATTCCCCGTCAACTTCTTTGTAGATGGGCGCCAGGGCGACGGTCAGTTAGACCTTGATGTCGCGCGCGGTTTTTTCCAGGATATGCGCATGCCCGACGATTTCCATAGGGCCAGTCAGCCAATGGGAGGGGAAGGGTCGGATATCGTCGCAGACGCTCACCCAATTTCGCCTGGCAAGAACGTTGGTGGAGTTAACAACTACGTTTTGGATCCAACGTCCGCCAATTTCACGACAACTTGCTTGTTGTATCAGAACTTTGTAAACGAGACCATCCGAGGTTTATACCCCAATCCGACTGGCGCTTTGGTGAAGGCTCTTAACACTAATTTGAACTTCTTATATGAGGCATTCGGCGACACAACGTGCGCGCAAGTTTTTCCATATGGACGAGATTGATTATAGAGAATCTACACTGACTGATAGCACGTCCGTCGTGGTAGTGGTACACTAGAGAACTCGAATTGATGAGCTCGATAGCCAGAGATAGAGGTAGCAATAGATATATGCTTATATAATCCTGCAGTGTCCAACGCGCCTGGGTGACGACCCTTGGTGAATATTGAAATGGACGATCCACCGACAGTTGTCGCGTCTCATCTGACAGATGTATCCCCTCTGGCAGACATTCTAACAGAACAATCGGAGTCGCCTCAACTTTTTGTCGCCTCTACCTCGAAGGGTTACCTATCCCACCTCGCCACCCTTCCCCTCACGGAACTAGTGCAAGAACCAGTCTCTCTACAAACACAATCCCACCACCTAACCTCAAGCCTTACATCTTTCACACATACATCTTATCCGACCTTTATATCCCTTCACAAAACCACAACCGCCCTCGCCTCCTCAATCGAGTCTCTATCATCCTCCCTCAATGACCTCTTAAAGACGAGCCTTCCTTCGCTCGAGGAGAGCACAGGCGCATGGAAGGGTCGAACAGAAGCCGTACTACGGGAACGCAACAAGGCGCGTGTCGTGCTTGAGCAACACGAAAAGATTAGGGATCTCCTTGACATACCCATTCTCATCGATACCTGTGTGCGGAACGGCTACTTTGGAGAGGCCCTATCCCTCGCAGCACACGTCACTGCGTTGGCTAACAGAGCCGATGACAAGCACAAAGATAAGCCACCACCTCCTGTGATTTTAACCTCCGTACTTTCGGAAGTGCAACACTCCATCATGCAGATGCATTCGTCTCTTTTGTCGACGTTATATGATCCAAGCAGGAAGTTACCTGCATTATGGAAAGCTGTCAATTTCCTCCGAAAGATGGATGCCTTTGGGTCCAACCCCTCCTCTTTACTTCTTGGTTCCCCTTCCTATTCCAAATCGTCACGATCGCCTTCTCAGGACATTCCCGCGCGAGGTCGATGCCCAGAACCTTCAAGTGAAGAGCAGTTGGCATTAGCCTTCCTCATCGGGCGGGAGTCATGTCTCAAGACGATCCTCGAAATAAATAGACGCGATATCCAGCGACTCGCGAAGGAGGTTGCCGCTAGCGAACTGGACACTGAGGCCCAAGGAGGGGGCGGGTCTCGTATGAAGTCAAAAGGGAAGGGGAAAGAGCTCGACGAACGCGAAAAAGAAGATCTTGCCCGGTATCTCAAGAAGCACATTGACTCCTGGCGAGAAGGCGTATACGATATCATAACACAATACGCCACGATATTTCTTGAGCGTTCCTCTACCCATCCTGAAACCCCCACCAACACTGACGACGAAGATTTCTCTCGCCTACATACCCTCCTCCGCACATACTCCACACGTGCGCTATTTGCCCACCTCTTCTCCATTCTCAGACCCTCCCTTCCGCTCCTCGCACTCTCACACCTACCTTCTCTCCTTACGCAACTCACCTACTGCTCAACTGCATTTGCGCGCCTGGGACTTGACTTCCAGTGTATCCTCACAGCCGGGGGCGGGTTATTCTCAGACGCGATTCTCTCCATCATCAAACGAGATTTCGATACTGCCTCCGAGAAATGGGTGCAGAGGATAGCCAAGGCTCGTGGATCTACCGTGAAGGCGGCTTCTCGCACGTCAGTATATTCCTCGAGGGCAGCTGCAGGTCCTGCGGAGCTACCCTCAAAGTGGCTTGTCCTTCCATCATTGGCGGCTTCGCCACCAGTCCCGCCTTCATCGGCGAAGCGGGGGTCTGGGAGTAATGGGCCACCACATATACCACCCCAGATTCTCGCTTCGTACCCACCCCTTGCAGAATTGACAAACGCCGTCTTGAGTGTGTTGAATGGTCTGCGGCTCCTCGTTCCTCGACATCCCGGATCTGCAAATGGGACTACGGCTACCACTCCCGTTGAGCCGCGAACGCAGACGGAGGGTGTTTATGAACTTCTCCGGATGCTTGATGAAATAATTCTTACACAGGGGTCATCGGCGTTGGTGGAATATCTAAATTTGGTGAAGACGTCGCTGACAGATGAAGATGAGGAAAGGGCGAAGGTGAAAGAGAAAGAGGAGCGAGTAGCTGTTGCTGCCGGCCGAGTATTTTTTGATGTATTTGTGGTGTTCGTGAGGAGGGCATTGGTGGAGGGTGTGTATGGTCTCAAGTTGGATGGTGTTGGGGATGCGGACAGGGGTAGGGAAGAGGTAGGATGGGTTGGGAAGAAGGAGGAATTTGAGAGATTGATGATAGATCTAGAAGGCGAAGAAAATGAGGATGATGAGGACGGGGAGGACGAGGAGGACGAGGATGGAGAGGAAGGTGAAGAGGAAGAGGAAGAGGAAGAGGAAGAGGAAGAGGAAGAGGAAGAGGAAGAGGAAGAAGAGTAAGAATGGTCTCTGGTAGTTAAGAGTATATATCTATCGAAGCGTCACCTTGTCTCCCCCGAACACACACCACCGTTCATCTAGTGGTCCCAAGAAAACGAAAACTAGGCGCATGATCACTTCTTCGGTGCACTACAACACCTCGGCCTAATGAGGCTCGCATAATATGGGTCTAATGCTGTTCCTTGATATCGTCTCTGTTAGTATATCGGTTAGTACACGCGCCTGTCATTGTAGAGCGCTTGGACGCGCGAAAGCGGGGTTCGACTCCCCGACAGAGAGTTCTTTTTTCTGTGGCATAAGTTATGGCCAGTCGACAACAGCTAGGACTACGATTGCTCAAAAGGTTTTTACATGCTAATCATTTCTATAGATTAGATGTACGGGACCCGTGATGAATCGGTCTGTCCTGCTTTAGGTGAAGCATACACATCAATGCCTCATGGTTGTCCAATCCGTGATGTACCATGCACCGATATGTCATCGCTGTTGGGTTGTCGGGAAGTCCACTGTTATTAGGTTGGCCAGGGTTGACATCAAATGACAATCTCAAACTGCTGATTGACGTCTCAAATCCTGATATTTCTCCTATGTGAATGTGTCTTGCGAAACGCCTTATCCGAGCTATTTTTACGCATATGTGCTCCCATTAGATGTACTTCTAGCTAATATTTTTCCCCTTCTCCGAGGTCCACCGCAGACCTAGTGCCGAGTTCAGGCTGAGCAAGGTGCGAGCCATTCTACTGAGCATTTCAAAACTCTCTTGAGGAGCGACTATATCAAGAGCACGCCCCCTCTTAGCGATTTGGTGGCGGGCGTGGGAATAACACAGAAGCAAATCACTTGTGACCCGTCCCCCACAACACTTGACTTGATATGATATGTGTCGAAACTGCCAGCCAGGTAATTTTATTCATCCCTTTAAGCATCAGACTCTTGGGATAAGAACCCGACTTGCAGGAAGTGGTGGCAGGCCTGGTGATTCGGTGGCTGTAAACAGACATCGTCTCTGTTAGTATATCGGTTAGTACACGCGCCTGTCATAAGATAATGTGCAATTACTTGTCCGCGCGAAAGCGGGGTTCGACTCCCCGACAGAGAGTGATAGAGTTCGGCTCTTGTTTTTCTCACTCATCAACAAACCTAGTTTCTGAAGTATTGGGTGCACTAAAATATTCATCGTTCCATAGCCTTTTGAGGATCTCGAGCTGGCCCCTATCCGGCATGGTATAAAATAGCTCTTGTTATCCACATATGGAGACTTGTATCGATCATCGCAGGAAATTTCCAAGTCAGGAAAGATCATATCTATTTCAGTATTTATTTGATCTGAGAGTCGAAACATAGAGACGTGGATCTGGGAGCTGGCAACTTTTTGAATGTTGGGTTTTTAATTATAGCACACAAGCCTCAGGGGCGTGTTTCACTGGAACTTGGCGTCTTGACCGTGGGCTTGGCCGTGCTCGATGCGTCAGGCATTAGTCAATGATCATTGTGCTGTCTGATTGGGCTGTGCGAGCATTTTAACATGTTGACTCCTGCTGTTGATGGTCGTTCCCATGTTATTCCGTGGGTAAATTCTTCTGTCGGGAATTGTGAGTGGAAACGGTACCGAGTACATGACACACCTCTGCGGATTTAGATATCTTTTTTTTTGTTCAAAAAGGGGATTGAGTCGGGTGCAAAGTGGATGTATAAGTGGTGCGTAAGTGCGTAAGTGCGTAAAGGAATTAATGGCAATGCGCCGCTTTTGACCGCTTAGCGATCGTGTGCATTGGATCTCGGTATGAATAAGTCATACAAAATATGTAAAAAGAATTAGGATCGAAGGTCGAAGTGATAGTAATGTTAACTATGAAGTGGGTTGTGTTCTAAGATTAAGCGAGTACAAATGAAGGGTGCAATGAAGCGAAGCCAAGATTGAAAGTGTGGAGAACATTCTACGATGATCGATAACCAATGCGAATTTCATGAGTTGATAAGCGTGAAGGGGTCATAAGCAACAGCATTAAGAGACGTGACATTAATGAAAAACGTGGAGCACAGCAGGTACAACGGCGAGAGTGTCTCAAACCCTCTCGAAATTATCCTTCTATTGGCATAGTGATGAGCAGAGAGCTTGATCATGAAAGGGGAAAGGAACATACAATCAAAGCCTTGTATTCACTCAACCTCTCGACAACCTTCAGCTCAACGCCACGGAGGGTACATGCCATTTTCAGCGAACCCCAAAGCCTCAACTTCTTCCGCACGTCTGCTTCCCAAAGGTGCACAACAAGGGTCTTCAAACTCTCTTTCTGCCTCACGAATTCGATCATGGGTGAAAGTGACGTATTCTTGTCAATACAGAAGTACACCTCCTTCAATGGTGCCGGTTGCACCTCCGCAAGGAAGTGCTTAAACACCGCCGAGGAAACGTAAGGCGTACGAAATGCGACAGAATGTAAACCCGTACACCTCTGGAAGTGCTTAAGCTCCGACGGAGTGGTACAAGAGGGCAGGATCAATGACCTGAGTGAAGGTCCGTGAATGGTCGTAAGATGGTCAAGCAACCCAACTGATGCATCGGAGTCGGACAAGCGCTCGAGGTCGAGCGCTGTTAGAGTATCCTTGGAATTGTCAAGGAGCCATCGGAGAGCGTCGACCGATGGGGACTGTTGAAAGTTTATACGGAGATGAGTCAAATTTAAGCTGTATTTGGGATTCGGCGCGGTGGGTGCTGCAGAAGGGGGTGTGCCTGAAATCGAGAGATATTTAAGGGTGGGCAAGGATGCGAGGAGGGGTGGAAGGGTGAATGAGCTTGTAGACCAGTTGCTTAGGTGAAAAGAGGTGATCGGGGACTTGTTTAGCGCCTCCGCAAGGGAGAGACTCAATTCGGAACGCCGGTGGTTCGGAGCGCCAGTGCCGAGCCGTGAACTGTCTAATTCCTCGATGATCATTCCGCCGTCCAGGCTGTTCTCGTTGCCGCGTTCGATGCTCTCCAAGTCGTGATTGTCGCTACCGAATAGTGAGACACTGATGCTATGTAGTCTAGGACACAGTGCGACGGCTGCGGCTAGGTGATGTTGACGGAGTCCTTGGGGTTGGTTGTGGTCAAGAATGACACGTAGAGTGCGGACTGAGTTGGCTAGGGATGGTTGGCGGAGAGCATCGCAGAACGCATGAAAGTCGCGCTCAGAGCACAGGACAACGTTGGCGAAAAGGAGGCGCTGGGCTGGTAGAGACCAAGCATTGCAGACAAGACTACAGGATCGTAGAAGGCGGCGGTCGGGCTCTGTGTTGGTGGTGAGGTAATCGGCCTCGAGGATGGTGTGAACAAGCTCGAGGGGGAGGGTGCTAGCGAGGGACATGGGGCGGAGGGGGG
>QFDT01008315.1:0-25013 GCA_003315915.1 Macrolepiota dolichaula | reverse complement strand
GAATACAATTGGGGAAAACTCCCTTGCTCCCCCTATCCTCCAACAGCATACCGAATGTGGGAGGTATTGAATGATTCCCCCATGAAGTCGGAAGTGTGCGTGAAGGGAGGAAACGGGAGGTTCAAGTCGCCAACGAAGCAAGTTGCCCGAATAAGTACCTTGGATCCGATTTGGCCTGACGAATGAGACTTGCGTTCGGCGCTCAGCGTCTCGCCTTACTGAATCCGATTGAGGTCAGGACCTCGTTGAAACCATGAGGTAGTATCATTGTATACGATCTCCGATATTATCGATCGAACCCGAACCCGAACCCTCCCCTCCTTCTGTGGCAGCAACGCGTGTAGAGGCCTAACTGATACAATAGAAGGTCTGAAAGACAGACAACCACTCACCACCCCAGAGCAATGGGCGCCATCATCTCCAAACGTTTGGTCTCTGTCGACAGCATCCACCCAGATGATCTCATCATCGCGTACGCTGCTATGAACTCGAGGTTATATAGTTCTAAAGTTGCTTTAGCGTCGTCGGGCAGACAGGGGTCGGGAAAAGTACCGTAAGGGTATTTGACGACTTGAAAACCAAAAATACGACTCACCAAAAGAGTAGTTTATCAACACAGCTACAGGCAACGCCATTTTGCCCGTTGGACACGTATGGAAGTCAGGCGTGCGCGACGTTCAACACGTAGAATGCTCCGATCCTAATGTGCGGGAGAAAGTCATTTTCGTGGATACGCCGGCTTTTGACTCGGAGATCGACGAGAGGAACGTTGAGAAGAAGTTCAAGAAGTGGCTGAAGAGTATGTAAGTCGATTGCTAGCATAGTGTCAGATGCCATTCCTTACTGATAGCCTTTGAGGTCGTCCAAAAAGCTCAGAATCTATGGAATCTTATACCTGCATCGAATTACGGACGTCAAACTTTCTGATCCTCCACTCAGGCACTTAACGCTCTTGAAAAACTTGTGCGAAGATTCGATTAAGGGGTTCCCTAACAGAGTGGTGTTAGTGACCACGATGTGGGGAGAATTGCAGTCGCTGCCCGTCGGGGAACGACGAGAGGCCGAATTGCAGGAATACTGGAGTAGCCTGCCCCTCGGAAGTGTTGTGTCAGCGGTCAAGCGGTTCGAGGATTCGTTCAACAGCGCTTGGGAAATTGTGTTCACACTCGCGCCAGAGTTGCAGAGTCGGAGTAGGTCGCCAGAACCGCCCCGAAGACAGCACGACAGACTGGAGGAGCGGCAATCAGAACTATCATCGAAGGGTGTAGGCATGCCAAAAACCAGGGAACCGCGCGAAGCCCTTACCAGCATCCCCCCACGTAATCTCAAAACCCTTAGTCTTCGGGATCCTCACCGTATTTTGTCATCAATTACAGCCATTGCTTCCCAAGGAAATTTCGCTGAACTAAGTAGTGGAGATGGGCAGGTTATAGTCGACTTCCTAAGTACTGTGAGTCTCTGGTGTTCGCCGACTGATTCAGGTATGATGATTAATCACATTTCTCAAGTTCCTGGGTCGGGAAAAAAATCTGCTTTTGACGGATGGAGGAAACCGTATTCTTGTCATGCTCCGTAAATTCTCAACATCCGTTCAGGTTTTCCCCCAGCGGTTTGCGCTCAAGCACATAACCTATGAGCCAACGTTTGTGGCGGTGGGGGGTTTTGCCTCTGTGCACAAGGGCCAATATCGCGAAGAGAGTGTTTGTGTCAAAGTTCTCTTTAATTACGTTGACAAGAAGGTAAGCTATTTTTTTCCCTCCCCTTTATACCTTATGAAGGCGCGAGCATCTGTAGGAATGTATCAAAGAGCTGATACTCTGGGCTCATTTATCGCACCCCAACATTCTACCATTTTACGGGGTAGTGCTTAATGATAGTTCACGAATTTGCTTGGTTTCACCCTGGGCGGGCAATGGAACAATTTGTACATATGCAAAAGAGCTACCACAAACGTCGAGGACGCCGCTGGTGAGGTTGACTATCCAGTATCATTGCCCATAATTTAGATATTTCAGATTTCTGACGTCATCGACGGTCTGTTGTATTTGCACAAACTCAATGTCGTCCACTGCGACCTCAAAGGCGTACGTGTGGCCCTCACCACCTTCAGAATTATTGACATGATATATCATCAGGATAATGTGTTAATTTCGGATCAGGACCGAGCATTGATCACGGATTTTGGAATATCACACGTTTCCACAGCCACTGCGAGGCAGAAATGCACCTCGTCGACCATAGGGGCCTCGAAACGTTGGGCACCTCCGGAAGCTTTTGACGCTGATCCTGATGAAACTATCCGACCAACAAAAGCACAGGATGTCTGGTCGTTTGGGTGTTTGTGTTACGAGGTTTGAGTGATCCAGCTGCTCCTCTTTGGTGATGTACTGAAGGTGATCTCAAAGGTCCTTTCTCGTAGGCTACCTTTTCACCAATACCGGACGGATCTACAGGTGATACGCGCTCTGGACAAGAAGGAAATACCTCTGCGGCCAAAAACGGGTCAGGGGGATTGCGATGAGATTGGTGATGAGATGTGGGCCTTGATGAAGAAGTGCTGGAACTTTATGCCAGAAGACCGGCCAACGCTTCAATATATCCACGACAGCTTTGCTAGATTGGGCATCCAAGATGATCGACCAACGGTACAGGGGGACCCTGGGAATGACCCCGCTCAGGGGGGAGGCCTGGAATTTGATTTTGATCAAGTTGAAGAAGTCCTGCTTAAAGTAACAAAATCAAACGGTTCCTGAATGTAACAGTAGCTTACTCGAATTATGGCACAATAATGTCAAAGGCCAGACAACGAGATAATTGCCACGACCCATCTCAGAATCGCGACTTATTATTCGTGGACACACCCGGCTTCGATGATACTTATAGGAATGACCTGGAAATACTGGAGGAAATAGCATATTGGCTAGGAAAAACGTTCGTACTTTTGCCTCATTTCGTTGATCCTGATCCCACAATGTCATAGGTATGAAAAGGGCACGAGGCTATCGGGGGTTCTCTACCTACATAAAATCACGGATAACCGGATGACGAGGACGCTCATGCGTAACTTTGATATGTTCGAGAAGTTCTGTAGCAAGGATGCCCTCTCGAATGTTATATTCGTCACGACGATGTGGGGAGAACTCCCGGAAGGGGACGAATTGGGCGCCAGGCGCGAGGAGGAGCTTCGCACCAAGTACCTCAAGTATTTCCTTGGCATGGGATCACAGATGATGCGATTCGAACGCATACAAGATCCTCCGCCTGAAGCATCATCAATGCTCTGCCTGTGACACAAAAAGCACCCAAAATTCAGAGGGAGATGGTAGAGAAGAATATCCCTCTTGCTGAAACATTGGCAGGACAATCTCTGTTCTCCTGGATTCATCGTGCTACTCGCTCTCTTGGGATTATCAATAATCGACTCGATGCTCTGATCAAGAGAATACGATTGTCTCGGACATCTGAGAGCGTCAAAGACAAGGTTACAGAAGAGCTTGAGGTAGCGAGAATGAAGGCGGTTACCACATTACAGGATATCGAAAGCCATAAATCTCTGGTTTCAATTCGAAAGTCCCAGGCCGGTTAGGTCCATTTATAGACTGGGACACTCACTTGGATTATCCATCGTGATGTATTGGAATCTACCTCGTCTTGATAATCCTGCCATTTCCAAGGGTATACACTGGTACATAGAAACATATATATTAATCCATCCACCGAGATAAGAGTACGAGAACGAGGAACATTTCCGATATCATCCCAATCATTTCCAGACGAGAGGTATATTATCCCTTTTCAAACGATGGGGGTCAACGAGATAAGAGTGTTGTACACCATAGTAAATATTCCAAGAAAAATGACCGAGTCTACAGACAGAATAATCCCGGTCGAGACTTCCGGCCGGGGATCAGTGACTTGTGATTTTCGAGCTTTTGCAATGTGGTCGTTGCCTTCGTTCTGACTATCTCCAGCTCTTCCGTGACCTTTTGCTTGACTCTATCAGACGACCGAGACTGCTGCGTGTCTCTGATCAGGCCGTCCAGCCGATTGTTGAGACCCCGGAGAGAGCGAGCGGCATAACGAAACCAAAAGAATAGGGATCGTCCCGCTGACGTTTCGGCCAAAGACATGTTCTTGTCTACCATCTCTTTCTGAATTCTCAGTGCTTTCCGTGTCATAGGTAGGGCGTTAATGATACTCCATGCGGAAGATGTTGTGCACTCAAATCGCATTATCTGGGATCCCTTGTTGAGGAAAGACTTGAGGTATTTATTGCGGAGCTCCTCCTCGCGCTTGTCGCCTGATTCGTCCCCTTCCGGAAGTTCTCCCCACATCGTTGTAACAAATATAACATTCGAGAGCGCGTTCTTGCCGCAGATTTTCTCAAACATGCTCAGGTTGCGCACGAGCGGATGGGTCATTCGATTGTCTGTGATTCTGTGTAAATAGAGAATTCCCGATAGCTTCATGCCATCTTTGTACCTGGGACATTGTGAGCTTGAGGTCAGCGAAGATCGATCAAAAGTGCGAACGTCTTTTTAAGCCAATTTGCTATTTCCTCCAGAATCTCTTCGTCACTTTTATAAGTATCGTCGAAGCCAGGCGTGTCCACAAATAGGAAGTCATGACCTTGGACCGGGTCGTTGCACGGGACAACTCGGAGCGTCTGCGTACACGATATGAGACTGTCACCGATTTGTACATCGACGCCAGAGATGATATTGACGAACTTGTTTGATGAGTGGTAAGAATGTGGGATGATTTAGGGAGTTGGTTGACTCACTGTGCTTTTACCAGCACCAGTAGGTCCCATGACACTGGACGCGCAAGTAAAAGAGAGCGTCCAGCTCCTTAGGCAATTATGGTTGTTCAAGCGCTCACATAACGATTCTCGGGACACCCTTGGTCAGATTCCTCGTCGTGTTCTGGGGGCCACTCGCTGATATTTGATGATGTGGGAGTATGGAATGTGTAGCGCGATAGCTGGCATGTGCCTTCTTAGAGCCCTCGGCTTGCATGATGACCGTATTGCCTATAGACTAGGTTGTTTATCACTGTAGATCGACCTACAGCAAAAATCAAACATACGGAATTATGCACGGGTGCTCGGATTGGGGGTCTTGAAAGAGAACGTATGAATACGAGGTGCTAGGGCGATCCGAAATTGCCGAATACTCTGTTGCGGAGGTCGGGGTTCAATCCCCGAAGTCGTCACCCACGGCTCTTCCTCCTGCTAACGTACATAAATAGAAACTATGAGGCCACCATTTGTATGTCATAAACACTTGTATAATCCAATTTCTCTGCCTTATGTATTCCATGAGGTCTTAACGTTGGTACGTTGTGTAAACCCACCCTAAATTGAAATTACGTTCGAAGCACCTAGATGGGGGACGATAGCATCACTTCATTAAGTACTCATATCTAGCTTCATGGAAACCGGGCCAAGCATAACCAATGCCATACCCCTGGAAGCAAATAACGGAGGAGGCGACCAATACACCTGGCGGGACAGATAGTTGCAGATCAGTGAGCCACCCGATATATCGTACATAACGTTTAATGAACAACAAAAAGGTCAAGTTTTCCTTCACAACCGCCTACCCGCTATCCTTCAGAAATTCCTGGTCCCGCGGTATCGTCTGTGATCAATTTACAAAGTGAATCAAAGCGCCTGGAGCTGTTGGCACCTACAGCATTGAAAATCACGGAACCCGCAGACGGGTCCTTAAGTCTGGTGCCAACATTGATTTAAAGACATGATAAATTACCTGACGTGGGGTCCTACCCAAATATTTCCACTACCCATCGCGGTCAACAGTCCTCAGACAGCATCGTTGATCCCCAAAACCGTTCACGAAATCTGTTATCCGACATTATCTCTAAAGTTTCTCCAAAGGCAATGTCCGAGCATGTCATTGGGATGTGCCGTGAAGATGCACAGGCCATGGCAGATTTCTTGAGCACGGTGCGTCCTCAGAAGAAATTCCGTTGGCAAAATCTCTGAGCTATCATTTCTCAAGATTCTGACCGATGAAGTAGGAATCCTGTCAACGGACGAAGGCAATCGTATACTTGTCATTCTTTGTAAACTTGCCAGTTCTACTCGAGTTTATCCCCAGCGCTTTGTCCTGAAAACCCTCACATACGAAGCTAAGCCTGTGGCGCTAGGGGGTTTTGCCACTGTACATAAGGGTCAATGTGGCGGAGAGAATGTTTGTGTTAAATTCAACATGAGTAGAAAGGATGAGAAGGTAAGTTCTAATTCACCTGTTCTCTCTTTTGTTTGATTGAGGGGAGGTCATATGCAGGAATGTATCAAGGAATTGATACTTTGGGCCCATTTATCACACCCCAACATTCTACCGTTTTATGGCGTGTTTAATGAGGATTTAAGGATCTTAGTCTCACCATGGATGGGCAAAGGAACTCTTTGTGAATATTCAAGCAAGTTACCACAAGCGTCAAGGATGCCATTGGTGAGAGCATTCGTCCCTCAAATTGCCTGAGATCATCATAAATCATTTCAGATTTCTGATGTTATTAACGGGTTACTATATCTACATGAGCTGAATATCGTGCACAGTGACATTAAAGGGGTACGTGTGGCCTTGTTATCTTCATATTTGTTGATGCGAGGCAACATGCCAGGAGAATGTCCTGGTTTCGGACCAAGGACGAGCATTCATTACAGACTTTGGGATCTCGCACATTGCCACAGCCGCTGCGAGGCAGAAATGGACTTCATCGCTCATTGGAAATACAGCACACTGGGCACCTCCGGAAGCCTTTGACGGTGATCTAAACATTCGACCAACAAAAGCGCAGGATGTCTGGTCATTTGGGTGCTTGTGTTATGAGGTTCGGACAGCCTCACTCTCTCGTCTCCGACAATGCACTAAAGGTGCCTTCAAAGATTATGTCTCGGAAGCCACCATTTCATCAATATCAGAGGGACTATCATGTGATGTTTGCTTTGGTTAGACAGGAGATCCCCCTCCGACCACAACCGGGCCATAGTGATTGGGATGAAATTGGCGATCAGATGTGGACCTTGATGGAGACTTGTTGGAGGCACAAACCCGAGGATCGGCCAACATTTCAATGTATTCATACCTGCTTTGTCAAGTCGGATGTTCAGGACAATAGACCAGAAGTGCCAAAGAGTAACTTGACCCGAGAGCGCTCAACGGCAATCGACTTCCACCAAGTCGCGGGAATCCTGCTTGGTTTATTGTCAAGGGTTGATGATAATTCCCTTCCCCTCACCACACCGGTAGACGGCCACTCCGAGTTGAAAGCACCGTCAGGTCAAAATCGACCGCTTTTGTACCAGTTACACCGGCCTAGCGACACCCCATTGAAACAGGTCACATACGAAACTCCCGAAGCTTCTTTCCACTCTTGCAATCCCTCTCCTCAGCTTCCTGTCTTGGATGAAATTACTCCCAGTCACGATGAAATCAGGCCGGATGAACACCGATTGCCACTGCGCCTATCAGGCCCGCCCACAAAGGAATGCCCTAACCCGCCAAATGGTATCATTGAAATACCCTCCATCGAAACTTCACCACTTTCCATTGTCAGGGCCCGGTCTCTCCGGAATGTCCAGATGGATTTTCCGATTGAAAAGCTCTACTCGGATGTCCTCATCATTGCATGCGTTCTGCCTCGGAATCTTTTTTTCCTCTCTTTATCATTGCTGATGATTACTAGCGTGATGGGGCCGGCCGGTGTAGGGAAAAGTCACGTATGCATCATATTCCTATCTGCTGTCCGATCATTTTGTTGAAACATCCAAGTTCATAGATGTTCTGATGCAAAAACCTGGAGTCCGCTTGGGTTACCAGATGGATGGTCCGACCAAAAGGATACAATGTATTCTCGTGGAGAATTACGAGGACAACCGGAACCTCGTGCTGGTCGATACCTCTGGGTTTGATGACGATGAGACAAGGGGAATGGAAGTTCTGGAAATGATAAGTCGATAGCTCGAGGAGACGTGAGTTTCCATTCGCAGGTCAAGGTTTTCTCGCTTACCGAATCCGAGACAAGATACCGAAAGTAAATAAAGTTGACTGGAATTCTTTACCTTCATCGTATAACTGACAATAGGATGGGGAAAGTGTCTCTACGAAATCTCCGGATGTTCGGAAACCTTTGTGGCGACATTGCAATGAGCCGCGTTACACTGGTTACAACGATGTGGGATAGATTACAACGACCTGAACTTGGTGGAAGACGCGAGGACGAATTGAAGAATATCTTTTGGAAAGGAATGCTGGACAGGGGATCCACGATCGTAAGATTCGACAATACCTGCAATTGTGCGGAAGGGATTGTGCGAAACCTCTTCGTAGAGAAGGAGGATCGGGAGACTCTCTTACTCCAGGAAGAGCTAGTTGACCTCAAGAAACGTTTGAATGAGACACACGCAGGCCGAGCGCTCTACAGAGATCTTCAAACAATGCTAGGCGAACAGGAAGTTGCATTGGAGAAGGCGATAGCGGCGATTAACGAAGAGGCTGATCCCATTGTCCTTGAGGTGCTTCGACTAGAGCAAAAGAAGGTCGAGGAAAACTTGGAGAAAACGCTGAACGATATTCGGAGGCTCAAGATCCAGCTGAGTCGAAGAATTATCCTTTTTATTTTGAGGAAGAAGGGAAAGATAGTAAGTTTTTTATTGGTACTCGATCGTGCTATTCATGAACTAGCTTGTTATAGAGGCCACTTTCAAAATCGATTTCAGTAGTTTCAGAGAAATCATAGCCAGAAAATGCCATAGTCGGACTCTTGGTCATTCGCCTTACCCTACGTTCCATGCTGGCCCTATGTGGGTTGTCCATATCGACTCGGGAGCTGCGGGCACACGGATAAAGTAGTGTAGAAAGGTACATACAGCAGAACATGGAATAAGACAACATTTCCGGGGGTTTAGTTTGGCACATAAATACGAGTATGATATATGAAAGACGCCGATGTCATTTCCGGGATCCCAGGTTCAAATTCGTCGCACTCCGACTTCCGTCATAACTCCTCCTCCCAAGACCCAACCCAAGTCCGCCAAACCGTCCACCATCCTGCACATTCCGTTGCTGATGATAACCATCCCTATCCCTATCCCTGTACTGCGCAAATCGCCTGCCAGATTCGTCAAAACCAACACCCTGGACACCCTTCCCTCCCACAATCCCTGCTCCAAGAGGTCTTACACCCGCATTGGCGGAGGTAGGACTATTCGAATTGTTTGCATGTCGTTTTGACGGGTCAAGTGAGAATGGAAGGGCGTTTCCAACTGGCATACTAAGCCTACGCATCCAGCCTCCTTTCTTCTCCTGCTGTGGTTGTTGGGGAGATTTATCATAAGAAACAGGGGGTGATCCCGTTGACCGACTGAGGTACGATGAAGGTAATACCCCAGACGCAGAGCTTGGTGTGGGTGGAGTCGAGATATCAGGATCGCGAGTATTATTAGTTGAGGGTGATGACGGTGGTGGCGAGCTATAAGAATGATGAGACTGAGGTCGCTCTCGTAAATTGGGACTTGACGACGAAGGTATCAAATGACCCTGTAATATGGGTCTCGAGGACGGCGGTAACAACTGTTCTGTCTTCATTTGTGGCGTCGTTGGCTGCGAGTCTTGTCTAGATCTGCGAAAAGAGATTCGGCGCTCCCTGTGGCGGGGCTGTAACTGGCTTGCCTGTGGCGTCACTTGGTCATGTCCACCGTGTTCAGAGCCGTTTACGCTGGCGCTGGCACTAGCGGAAGATGACCCTGGACGTCCCTCGCGCAGTGCCAACAGCCTCGTCCGATCTCGTTCCAGCTCACGTTCACGCATATTGATCTCCTGTTCTCGTTCACGTAACTCTCGTTCCCTAGTTCTGAACCCCAGCTCAGCGAGCTCCTCGATCCGACGCCAGTGCATCTTGTCCTCTGTCTCCTCCGAGGAATCCCTCTGCCACTCGCGTGGCCTCAGGTTTGCTTCGCTCCCTGTACTAGGGGTTGGTCCAGCCGAAGACGTTGGCGTCAATGAAGAAACATGCTGCCTGGGATCGATCCTTTCTGGCGTGGGCGGGAGCGATATACGTCTGCTGAGAGGGGGTGGAGGGGATCTCAAAGGCGATTGCTTAATACGTGAGGACTGCGGGTCTGTTGGTAACTCGCCATCTCCAATGGCGTGCGTTGTGGCGGTGGGTGGTGGATGAGGCTGATATCTATTTGCGAGGTCGCTCACACTCGTATGGAGTCGTGGGAGATCAGCGCGAAGAGGCGGTGATCGCGAGCCAGACTATGTGCATGGGGTTCATGATGGGTGAATACATAGATGTTCATAATGGAGTAGAACACGTACAGCATTTGAATACCGATCCCTCATGGCAGCGACAATGCTCCCAGATGCACTAGCTCCCGTATCTATCCTTTCTGCTAACTCCCCTCGTCGTGTTGCAGGGGCAGAAGGAAATTCAATGGAACCTTCTGCATGTGAACCACCGGGAAAGCTTCTGGCCTTGACATTAGAAGTGCCATCTGAGAGCCTCTCCTCGTGCAAAACACCAAATTCGTGCGAATGTAGCTCTTCTTGTGTTCCCACTGGCCTTCTATCATTTCCGTCACTCGAACGGGGGTCATGTTTACTGTGATTGACAGGGGTACGTGTAGATGTTGGAGCTGGGGTGGAAATCGCGTTCGATGAATTGGGTCCTGGCATCGATGGAATGTATTGGTTGGACTTGTGTTGGCGCGGCTGGAAGCTTTCCAAAGCTGAGTTCGAGTGTTGGCGCTGACGGTGTGGCTTGTCCATATCATCAGCAGTTCTCGGCAACACATTAGAAAGAGGCTCCGAACCCTCCTTAGTCCCGTCCCTCGAGCGAGGCTCGTCCATAGGCAGCGGACTCTCACTCAATCGCTCTTTAGCGGCATATGTCTGCTCCTCCCATATAACAGGCTGTCCATGAACCGGACCCTGGTCACGGACTATGGTTTGAGGGTCCCTTGGTCGAGGTGGAGGTAGCGGAAAGTGCGTTGGAGGGGCAGGAAACGCGGAAAGCGATCGCACGGATCCTGTCACTGGATCCGAGAATAGACGCTCGCGGTCGTCGCTTCCGGGGCTGTCATCACGAGAACGTGGGTGTCCCTGAGAGGGTGGGGGAGCGCGAAGATGAGAGTCGGAATCGGTTTGGCCGGATGTAATAGCCGGAGTGGCAGCTGGATTTAGCATTAACCCTCCAGTGGTATCAATCGATGGTGTTGGCGGAGGCGCTGGTGCTGAAGGGGGAAGTGGCGCTGCGCTACTGTGGGTTGAGTTTGGAGGTTGTCGCTGGAGGATTGGAGAGTTGTGAGAGGAAGAGGATTGGGCTTGAGAAGGATATGGCGCAGATGTAAGTGTTGCAGATTCTCTGTCGCCTTGGGGTATGTTATGGAGCTGGTGTTGATATTGGGTATCAGGTGTGGTTGGTTCGCCGCTAGTGTATTGGTATGTAGCTGGTGGTATGGTATTTTCATAGGTTTGCTGCCGCTGTGGATCTCGCTCATGGAGTCGTTGAAATTGATGGGATTGGTGCTGTCTTTGATCGTCTTTGCTGCTCTCTTCCTCCTCTGATTCAGTTCGTTCCTTAATCGTGTTGAGCTTGAGCTTATCTTCGGCTTTCTCGCTCAAATTCACCCAGTCACTGGGGAGGTCTTTCGTCCATCCGCCTTCGCACAGTGACCGCCATTGTCCCAATGGCCCGATTGTCGGTGCGAATCGCCGCACACTCTCGCATGTGCGAACCCATTCTGTATCTGCGATACGACTAAGGCAGGCTGCGACGCTGTAGATGGTCGCCATGTGTCGCTGCGTAGCTTGGAGGGAATGGTTGCTGGGATTCTTGTCAGTTTCCTTCTGAAACGCGGGGGTAATATGGGGATAGCGCACTATTTCTCTTGCGTAATTTCTGGGCCTATCATGCTGATCAGTTGGATATATCGTGAATGCTCTTCTTGCATGTCCCCCGCTTTTTTCTTGGATTTTTTCTCATAGCTGAGGCCTGTCCGAAATGTATAGACCATATGATTATGAACATGGCAATAGACAAACCTGCTTGTTTAATCTTGGTATTCGCAGTGGCTATGCGTTCATCGTGCGCCTTTTCCTCCTTCTGCAACATGTGCGAGGCCCAGAGTTTGAATGGTCAGTGGATGATCCCCACTTAAAAGACGACGCACAGCGAGTCTCTTGAACCACTTCTTCACCTCTGTGCTGATCGCATCATACTCCTTATCGGCAATCTTGACAAACTTTGCATCAACATCTGCAAGAGCTTCGAATATGTTGGCGCTTGCATTGAGCGCGTTGCCTAGCAAAGCCGTGATGTAAGATAAGTTACAGATTTCATGATCGGCGCGGCGCACCTGCAATTTCGTTCGTGACCTTGAGGCCAGCAGCATCGCGCAAAGCCCTGGCGAGTTTCTTATGAAGGGCGACAATAGCAGTTGCAGCTTCGCAATAGTCGTTGAGGATGTTGAGGAGTGTTTCAAGGGATTTGCATGACCTGTGGATGTCCGCACGTTCCGCCAGGACATTGGCTTGATTCTGTAAATTATTATTGCTGGTGGATGAGAAGATGTTGTTCATGGACAATAGGTGAGAGCCCGACAAGGCACCGGCCGACTGTGTTGCTCAAGTAACAAGAAGCAGCGGTTAATCAGAATATGGTCATTACGGTATTTTGTTCACACGGCATCTAGAAGTCAAACGCTGAGAACTTTTATGTAAGTTGTAACAGAAGATTCTCATTGTTTTTCTCTCTCTCTCCTCTTGTAGCCCAGTGTGCTGTTCGCTTGAACGGCCGAGACCGCACCCATCGGGGGTGGTCAGCAGAGCGACACCGGCTTATCTGATAAGTTTCGTGGGAATCGGAGCCAGTTATCAGATAAGCGGAATATAAGTCATGGTTGTTCAGAACCCATTCGTCCCAATGCGTCGCCCAACTTCCCCTGCCCACAGCGAGGAGGAGGATCTGCTCCTCCCCGGAAACGATGTCCAACACCCCCGCCGACGCTCTGCCCTAATAAATGCACGATGGAAAGCCCACCCTCTCTGGTATGGCCACCTCTTAACCCCGTGCCACCTCCGCTCATTTCCCTCCGTGCCTAGGCTCCTCCCTGTTGTCCTCGTTTTCTCCATGTCGGTAGGTTCCTTTCTCCCGTCCTGTATTAGGACACGCTCATATGCCACCCCACTCAGCGTGGTATCACAATGTCGCCAAGGATCCAGGTCTACAAGGCCATTGCCTGTCGAGCACTCAATGAGAGCACGGCAACCATGGTCGACATTGCTGACTCAACAGACTGCGGAGACCCAGCCGTGCAAGCGCGTGCCGCTAAAATTCAAGCAGGTCGGATATTCCCGTTTTCATCATGACCACGTTGGCTCATCAACTCTATTTCTATCTAGCTGTCGTGACGCTCATGAGCGTCCTCAGCGCCATCTCCACCGGTTTCTGGAGTAGGCTTGGTGACACTCATGGCCGTAAACCCATTCTTGTCACTTTCATATCGGGTGCTCTTGCCATGTTCGTTCGCCCTACTTTCCCTCCCTCCCTCACTTTATCTCATAATTGCATATTTACAGGGAGGTAGTGTTCGTCCTCGTTATGAGTCCGTATTCTTTCTTCACCCGGCACGCTGAACGGCTCATTCTCGTCGGCCCATTCATCGAGGGCATTGTCGGTGGTATCTCAACATTCAACGGTGTTTTTCACGCGTACGTAGCCTGACTTCCTCTTCGATGCTTAATTGACAATGCTTTTTATAGCTATGTTTCTGATTGTACCAGACATGGATCAAGGTGGGAGCCAAGCCTATCACACTTCTCATCTTGTACTCACGTCCATCAGGTCAAGGATCTTCTCCACAATTCAAGGCATCGTTTTCTGTGGCCTCTCCTTAGGACCTTGGGTACGCTTTACTAGAACCTCGACTGCGACCTTATCTCAACTTCTTTAGTTTGGAGGTCTTTTCCTACCCAAGACTGGTTACAGCGATTCGTTCTTCTTTTGCAGCATCACCCTACTCATTTGTACAATCTTGTACTTACTTTTCATCTGTCCTGAATCACGGTTCCCCTCGCATGATGCTGCCGACTCTTATACTGGAGATTTCTTGGCACTCAAAACTTCACCGCTCCAGGCCGCACATCGCTTGTCCGCTAAATTCATTTCTGCTATGTTGTCCCCGATTGCTATATTCGCACCTAAACATATACGAGGAACAAATCAACGCAGCTGGAACATGACGTTGGTTGGACTGAGCTTCTTCATTTACTGTGTTTCCATTGTGAGTGCACCCTTTTTGGTATACGACACTCATCTCAAGACGTCTATTAGGGAATCTATTCCGCCAAATACCTCTACGCCCAACATGTCTATTCATGGACAACAGCGCAAGTGAGTCACTGTTCAAACCAATGACTGATTACTGAGGAACAAATCCTAGCTTGGATACTACATGTCGACCCTGTGGATAACCAGGGCACTCAATCTACTCATAATCTTGCCAAGTGAGTCTACCCCTATATGCTCTAAGTCAATCGCTTACATCGGCGTAGTCATTATATCCTACTTCAAACCTAAACCAACTTCTCCCCCAGGAACTCAACCTTCGCCATCAGATGTCGCCGCCGAACTAGTTTTCGACAAGTATCTCGCCCAAGCATCTCTTTTCGTTGATGGATTGGCAGATACACTCGTCGCTGTCATCTCTAACAAATCCCAACCCATGTTTGTGGTTGTGTCCTGTCTCTCGTCGTTCACAAGTGGAGGAAATCCAGCATTGCACTCCCTTGGCGCAATTTGTCTCCATGCACTAGGATACTCTGACGATGTTGGTGCGATGTTCGGTGCGTTCGGAGTCCTGAACTCTGTAGCGCATATCATTTCTGTCAGTCCTCCTTCATCAAATCATTGGTATCATTGTAGAGACTGATTCACACTCCACAGCCAACAATTTATGCTACAATATACGGTGCAACCGTCGCCTCATTCCCACAGGCTATATTTGTCATGGCGGCATGCCTCTTATTCACTATTGTCGCACTGTTATTCAAAGTGTGGCCTTCTTCTGTCACGCCTTATTCCGTCGCGCAGTCTGGAGACGCTGCCGATCGTGATCCGGCTGATGTGGAGGCTAGTGGCCTGGATTACCCTGGCCCTCTTGATGTAGGTGCTGTTGGTATAACTCGTCGGGAATCTCCTCACGACGCACATCCGAGGGAGGAACAATCTTTGAATGAAAGTGGGTACAAGTATGATGGTGTTGGGAATTCGCCACCCAGGACGTCAGCAGGTGGTATGGAATCACGGTGATATTTTCATACGTCTCCTCCCGTTATAGAGTTCATCAATCTTTCTCGGACTATATTTTCCTATCAGACACGCCTACACCCCCCCTGATTCCCATTCTTTGCTCCTGTATCAACTATCTTTGCCTTCTTTATCTCTGCCGTCCCCCCTCCCTGTATTTTGTCGTATATACTATTCAGGCTCTGTTATGGTTCTTTATAGTAGCGTATCTTCGTGTAAAGTAGTTCCGTAGTTTGGAATGTTTATACATCCATGATGTAATTTTGTCATCAAGTTACGAAAATAGTTCCTACAACTTACCAGGTTGAGTACTAGAACTGAGAAGAGCCCTTCTCTGCTCAGGGGTCAGAATCACTGCACTTTGCAGTGAGTTGTCGGCATCAATGCTCAACTTTTGACGCTCATTGAAAACGCCAGTGCCCACTACAAACACGCAACTCAATCGCAAGTCGGCTACATTTGAGTATGTCGCCATCCCATGATGCCGAAGATGCCATTCGTACGCAAATTTCGGGTGGGTCTCCGAATTCGCGCACAACCCCTACCCCCGAAGCTGGGCAAATCACAAGGCGCCCAGATGGCCTCGTAGATATAACCTCGGGGGCTCGCACGGTAAGTTGATGAGAGGACGATAGCTTGTCGCTCGTACTTATCGAGTGTTACTGGCGAGATCCAAATGGAAAGTCGAATCAGGTGGTATTGTATGCCAAGGATGAGCCATTTGCGTCCTATTGGGCCTCGGAAGGGAGGGGAGAAGTAGGTCTTAGGGGGTCGAGACTCACAGGCTTGTCTCCTGAGTGTGATCGGTTGCTTTGCACCGAGATTCGTGTGGATGTCCGGATGTCCAGATCTATTAGTAAGGCATAGAGAAGATGCCCTAGTGGCATAACCATCGGCTGAGGGGTTCAAAAAAGGCACACCGAGGCATTGTGCACTCGAGAAGGAGTGATTAGCCACACGCGCATGGATCCTTTTCGAGTTCTCTTCGGGTCAGAATTTTTTTCGCCTCTGCTCATACCCTTCGTTGACAAGTGTTTGAACTACATCTTCGGGATCAAAGGTTTCATGTGCCGCTGTAAAAAGTGACGCCTGATGTCCTTGTATTGAACAGTCGCTGATTCTGAGGCTACTAGAGAGCTCCCACAACGCGTACAGGACTTTACACAAGAGACGCCCTGTATGATGACTGCTTTGAGCATATCTAAAGAGGGGTGTTTGACAGCCCTGCTGCGAGGGAACTTTGACAGCACCCTTGCTTGACGGAACGCACACATCTTCCCCTTTTGCGTGTAAAGAGGGCTTAACGTTTAACACCGTACCTGTCATTGGTAGTTTTCTTGACCCCGCGGAGATGTACGCGTGCTATTCCGAGATCTGACGTTCTCATGCACAGCGCGAGCGCATGCTGCTCGCCTCTGCATTTTTGCAGTCCATCGTAACTGCGCTTATAATAGACCTGTCAACATGATGATCTTGGTAAATTTGGTATCATCAGGTTGAGGGTATCTCCCCCCCACCCAAGTATTACATTGAGATTTACATAGATTCAGCTCTAGTACACTTGTAAACGACTTTAAGATGTTTATGGTTCAGAACACAAGGGATTAACCGTATGAATACAGATCCAGGTCCAGAAAATAGCAAGAAAATTCGAAAATTTAAAATGTTATACATGTAGCATTAGAATACGCGGAAGGTGAAAGGCAGAGTTTTACAGGAAATTATGGCAAAGCATGGCAAATCAGCATAAGTGTGTCATGACGGATTTTTTTGATTTTGAAAGGCCTCTCCAGTATCTGGAGATGCTTCAAGCCTGGGTGGATAACACTAGTGTCTATCGATACGAGCTTCGTCATTGACTTTGTGTATTCGTTTCGGTTATTCTTTCAAGTGGGGAAGGTTCTCTGGGAGTTGGTGAAGAACGAGCAACGGCGAGGGAAGGCGCATCAGAATTCGCGGCCGAATCCATCAGAATCACTGCCGAAGTCGATGAAATAGGTACTGGTGTTGAGGTAGGCACTGGTGCTTTTGGGACATGTGAAGACGTTGCATTCCTGAGCGAAACTCCAGCAGGGCTTGGCTTAAACTCTTGTGTCTGTGTTTCAGTGGATATCCCAGTACTTTGTGTGCCCCACGAAGTGTAGACGTTGGTTGTTATGGCCGTCCCACCGTTGAAAACAATTGTGCCGTATGGTTCAGCGGGTCTCCAGAATAACCATGTTTGAAGGAGATCCTATGGATAGAGCACGGTTAACGGGGATTCGTGCTATACGGAGATACAAGACATACCCTTTGAGTACCAAAAGCAAAAGCAATGAAGATGGGTACTAGAGACAATATATTAGTTTTTCCGTATCCGTAATTAGTTACAAGCAACTTACAAATGGGGTACGCAAGACTCGTTGCGTCAGGTGCAGGGAAGACGAAAGCTAACATGGAGAATCTGGAAAGGAGTTGGTCCGCTGGTTTTTGAGGGGAGGTGGTGCATCGTCACGTACGCGAAGGCAATCACAGCGGCAATAGTACACAATATTAATCGAAGGTATACTGTAATGAATATTTGGCGGTCCGTTCGGCTGAGGCGCTTGAAGACATCCCAATTCCGGTACATCGAAACACCGGTCCAGACTGGGCGAGAGAGATTAGCTCAACGTTCAGAAGTTGGATGTAGGGGGTCACCAGATACCTTCCAGGGGAATCAAAATGATCATAGCGGCTATAATCAGAGCTGCTGAAACTTGATTCCTACAAACACAATATCTTGTTGGGATACGTTCAAGTAACTCTGTCTCGGATTACTTACGGAATGTCGTTTTCGAGATGACAATAGAAGTTGTTTGCGGCTCGGTCCACGAGGTGAAGGCGCTTCCCAGGGAAGACGAGCTAATTCAGTGAGTAAAAGCTCCGAGACCAATAGTGATCGAGCGTACCAAAAGCACCTCAAGGATGACCATCAAGAACACCAACCAAGGGGCGATAACGAGCTTGAGGATAAAAACTGAGGATCAATCAAAGACGCGACAAGATCGGCTATCAAATCCTACCCCGAATGTCCTTAAGTAACTTGGCCGCCTTGGAGTATGAGATCTCAGGCCGGAAACTATGAGGTAGAACTGTGAAGAGGATGTTGCGATGAGTATACCACATGACCCCACAAGGATCAATAGCGCTTACTTCAATGTAGTAGCAAAGCGTGCCGACAGCAACTCTAGAATAACGATTCGATGAGCGCCGAATGCTGCAAGTATGAGGAAAGACCTCACAGTGGAGGAACCGCGTATATCACCAATGTTTGGAATAAACACAGGCCAAGTGGTGGTGTAGGTCCCTCTTGTCGTCCAATCAAGAGCGTATAGCTCAGGGAGTAGGTTAACCATGCGACCATTAGGCTGTACCATCCGACACTTCGCTGAACATTCTTGGAGAAAACGGCCGGAAGTATTGTGCAAAGGAAGAGGACGACAGCCACGAGAACGGTAACATCAAACAGGACGACTAGCGCATGACCGGAGGACATAACAGTAGAGTTCAGGTCCTGCTGAATGGAAGAGAGGGATAAGGAGAGAGGAAGCTAACGAACGTCGTAAGAAAGCCCAGCTTAAGGAGGCGAGTCGGGCGACTAAAGACCGTGGATAAAGCAAGGGGAGACTAAATCTGTGCTCAAAAGATGGGCGTTCTTTAGCATGGGCTTCCAAGATTCCCACTCCCCCACGTATACAATGGACACCAGCTGTCGAAGCCTACACTACGTCTTTTGGCCCCGCCTGACAGCTGGGAATCCGGTTCTTGACCACATCAGAGGGCGTAACGTGGATGTAACGTATAAAGAGGAATGATCCGGGGTCCTGCTGTCTACGAGATTCACTACAAAAACAGACCACAGGCTGCCGATTCAGAATAGATGAGCACTATCACAACGCTGCTCGGTCATTCCTCCCATGAGCCCCTTGTTGACCGGCAATGCATTAATGAGTGATGATTCCAATAGTCCTTCCTCGAATAATGATTGCCGTCAGAAGCAATGAGCAAGTCACTCACAGACATTCGCGTTACCTCGGTACCTGGCCCGCTAGACTGAAAGTTTCTCGTATGGAAATCACGGGAGAATAATACTTCGGACCGATCTGCGGAACTTCCTTTTGTCAGGTGTATGATACGTGATGATCAAGTTCGATTTGCTTTGACGGTGGGACTTGCTTGAACTTTGACATACCGCCTCCCCACGACACAAGGCAATCAAATCATGAGACGGTACCAGTTCCGAATTCTGGAAGAACTGGAAAACTACCGACCAACACAGCTTCCTGATGGATCGGGAAATTGATGTGTGTATTGTGGGTATCCCACTAGATTGTTCAATCAGTTTTCTGTTACTAGTACACTGAAATGCTCCAATAATAAAGATAGTAGCGCTTTTATACACCTAGTCTTCCAAGCACAGCGCTGATGCATCATGCCAGCAAGGGCGAGCCCATGAGAATGTTTTTCCAGCTCTCCAAAGTTATGAAAGGTATAGCGTTTGCTCGCTGTAGTTAGAAGTGTCTGATCCCACACCAGGTTTGTGTTGAAGAGTCCTTGGTTCTTCGGACAACGACCGGTCGACAGAATGTCCAGACGAAGAAGTCGATATCTTTTCCCCTCGACAGAGCCAAACATTCAACAGGTCCTGTAAGTAAATAGGAGGTTGAGTTTTCGTGACCTCATAGTAGTTATAGGGTCGTACCCGCTGCAAAGCGAAGATAAGAGAAACTACCATGGATACTGTGGAAAGTGATTTAAATTTTCACAATTCATTACATTAATAGGGAGACAACTCACGACACGGGAAGCTGAGATCTTGAACCAAACTATCCGCCTTTACATCCGCCAGCGTAATCGCGCTGAGTCTACACATGCGAATAAGTCTAGTCTCGAAAAGAGATAGATAGGCAACGAACCCAAACGCAGCAGATGAGACCGCAGTACAGGCCGCGATCCGTAGGTAAACGGACAAATACTGCCGGAAATCTGCGCCCGTCCGTATGCTTCTACTTCGATATAGTTGTATACCAGTCCAGACTGAAGCAACATGGTAGGCGGGAAACGCCGGGAAGAGTGAATTCCGTACCTTCTAGCGGTATCAGCAGAACCATGGAGAGGATCACGAGAGCTGCATTCAGCATTCCTCTAAATCATGCGAACGCGTCGGCAACTGAGTGGTGATAGTTTATGAGATGAACGCACGGAACACTGTTTTCTTGCAGATGGCAATAAAGATTGTCTTGAATTCTCTCGACAACGGGATCAACGTTACTCTGTAACGCCACCTAAGTCCAACATAATTAGTTATAGCAACATAGGATGAGAAGTACACTCACGATCACTACTTCGATATCAATCGCGATGTGGACTATCCAGGGTAAGGCAAGGAGCTACGAGCCCATTAGCCGGGGCCTGGGCGTAAGAGAAGTAAGAAGCCTACTTACCAACCACCTAACCATGGGTCGCAGTGAGCGACGACGAGATGGGTCCCAACAATTCCCGAGGTAGAACTAGGAGCCCGAGATGAATATGAGCCTCTCGCACCATCGTTCATTGACTCACATCGAGATAGAAACACAATGTACCCACCGCCACTCTAAAGGCAAGTCAATAACAGAGGTGTACGTATATCCTTGTAACCGCTCACAATGGAGGTGCTGCATAGATGAAAATGGTCTGCACGAAGCAGTGGACAAAGCTGGGCTCTGATCCTATCTGCTTTCCGACTAGGAGGCCGTAGGAAAGGGAGTAGACCAGCCAACATGACATCAACCCAAACCAGCCTTTCCCTCTGTATAATTGTTTCGATAGGGCCACAGTCAGGATGGTAAGCGCGATAACGAGGGCCGATGCAAACGATAGTACATCATATGCGATAAGATACCCAGGAAGGCTTGTCATCGTGGGCTGGGAGATGGCGGAATGCGAGAAGCCAGTTCACTTGAGGAAGAGGGAGGGGTGATGATGAGATGGAGATGAAGCCGAAGAAAGACAACTGTCATCTGGAGGCTGCTTTAAACCCCAGTTCTGGTGATGAGACTACTGCATTGATGATCAAAAAAAGCCATTGGCAATCAGCTTGACACAACTTGTGAATCATTGCACGGCCCTCGTCGACCGCGACTATTGAATTCCAGTCGTATTTGACAGGTCACAACACCACCTCACAGCAGACTGCTGCTTGTATGTGTAGCGCCCCATGCTCAACCGGCCAGTGTGTGTGAGAAATGTTGTGGTACACCCAGCTGTTTTCGACCTTCTCGGCGAGAATGAAAATAGCACAACCAGAAGGACGATGGGCCAAGATTTGGGTCAGTAGTTTGTGAAGTTGTGCCTTGTGACATTATGAGGTGCGTCTTCTACCTCATCACATGCACAGCATCTCTTCCCAACTCGGGAGGTTTGGATGGCCGCCGTGATTTTCCATCCATTCTATCTTTAGCACAAGCCAGTCAAGGGGGACGTTCTGAATTGCTTGTTATTTTGTTATACAACCTCAGGAGTCAGGCCTAGTCAGGATCGATGACACACTGTCTGATGCATACGGGGGGAAAGGAATCAGGCACTCTCCAACCCACAGGTCAAACAGGCCCTCAGGGTCGCAAAAGGGGATTCTCGACTTGATTGAAATTGGGTATGTCGGGGATCGCAGGGAATACAAGGGAATACAATGGCTGAATGAAGTCTCGAAGTTTGAAGAAGGTAAAATTGTGGGTGATGGACAAGGAAAATGGTATACTGACCGATCAATGGGTCATTGATCCGGCGTTTTTGGATCTCGTGAGCTCTTTGCAATGTTCTTGTGTTGCGTTTTTACTTGAATTTATCTCATAGTCGGGCGGTTGGTGGCCAAACAGACTGGGTTCCTTCTAATACGGTCATAGTCAGCTCGTGTAGTCTCGACCGAGTGCATGATGGACATTGTGCATCATGCGTTAGCGTGGGATAATTGTTGTATATATTAAGCGCTTATCTTAAGCGCGAGAAATCGCCCTAATCCTTTTTCGTGACATTCGACCAATCTCTCCCTCTCAGTCTGACAGTCCATATGCCCCGGTCATTTAGCCACTTGATCTGATGGGCGAACCTGTGCGCGCAACTTGGATGGTCTGGTCCTGGGATCCAACTTATTGACGTCTTTTCCTGCCCAGGTGGCCAGAAAACGACGCCGCAAGGCCATAGATCCTTCCATTGGTTATTACATATACAGAGATGCTGCGAATGAGAATTTGAAACTGAAACAACTGGGCAATGGAGCCAGTACCTCGTCAGTTACCGCAAAACCTACCACGAGGTCTCCATTCGTTGACTTGGCAAGGTATCATAAATCCCAAAATACTCATATCTACTGACAACTCTCTTCACCGAATTCGTCTCTGTGTTCACAGATATAGCTCTCCTGAAGTGGTGACGGTCGACAGGTTCCTGCGAAGGGATCGTGATGTACCCCCCCAACTAGACCAGGAAAAAGGGGCGGCACCTCAGAGTTCCCTCAAGGGTTGCAGTGAATATAACCCTTGTACAACGTCTACTCTCGATGCTCTCCAGCTCCGTTCCCGACAGATACCAAGAGTACAACCTGTGGGATGTGGATCATCCCCGCAGTACTCCCATGAATCCTCTGATGAATCGGACGAAAAGCCAAGAGCAGCTCGCAAACGACGAAATAAGAGGCCCTTCGGAAAGCGCACATATGAAGCTGCAATAACTTCTTGTGTTGACCCAATCCTAAGCGTGGTTCAACCAAGGGACACGCCAGCGTCAAAGCCTCCTCTGCGTTTTGAGCCAATATCCCCTCCGTCGCAGAAACGACGCGAACGTGGTACTCTTACGATTGGCGTTACAAAAAAAGATAGCCTTCCTTCGTCATGCTTCTCCCGCGCGAGTAGCTCGAACAAGGCCAAATTCCCTGTGACCCACTGGCAAACTATCCTGGAAACAGACACTCGGCGGGTCCCCAAGGGCGGCCAAAAGTTCCAGAAGAGGTACCTCGGACACAGGCAAGGTGAGCTACAGGTGTCGAATTCCTTGGGTTTTGTACCTCTGTCCCAAGCCGAGGGTGCATATAAAGCTATGTTCTCACCTACCAAAAGGTGTGTCTGATGGGAAGTCTGTCTACGAATGACTGATATCATATAAGTCGACGGGCGCTCGCTGCGCCGATACTGTTGCGCTCCCAGACTATCATACCTTCGCTCGAGGCGGAGGAATCACCGTCTATCCCCTGTCGACAGGTTTTCACATCAACTCCAAACACTACGTCGTGCTCCTTTAACCCACGGGTATCACATACAAGGCCTCTTGCGAGCTTTGATGGTAGATCGCTGCAGCCACTTCCATTGTTATTCGATGCTTTTCTATCCAATCTTCAAGGTCTCCGCGATCAATCCTCTACCACGGAGTAGACAGTATTCACATCCGGCACCCCCACAAGGCCCTCGAACCGTGGATGACGATATTTGTTTGTGCTCCCTGGCGGTCATGGGATATTCCGTCGTCATGGCCGTTCACCGTCAATCAACACGGTGCTGACATGATGGGCAGGACTGTTCTGTTGAACTCTGCTCCACTTTCGGCTTCGAATCTTTTTTCTTGTCAATCAACACTCAGGTCATCATCTCCATCGAGGGGTTGGTGTATGAATAGTCGCATTGTAACTCAGGCGTATCATGATCAACCTCTACCTACTCGAACCAATGTCCATCGAGACCTACTCCGACCACCGCCGCTCGTGTCCATTTTACGTGACGTCAGAGTCCACTCTGCCAATTTGTTTTATATGCACTTTGTAACGAACATCAACAAACGTGATAGCATTTCGATACTCTATAATGTTACAATTAAACTGATATATACGTACGGAGGGCTTGTCTGAACGGTTAAGAATTGCCGGATCTCGACCGTGGCTCGACCCGAAGGCAGCGCATGTTGGGATATCGCAAAGAGAGACGGCGACCGTTCATGATGGCTTGAACCTCCTCGAACTAGGAGACAGTGAGAAGCAACGTCAAGAGCAGCAATTCAAAAAGCATACCTTTGTCCCCTCTGGTAGTGGAATCGTTCGATGATGAGAGCGTTCATATCGCTCTCGATAAACAACACCATCCTCCTCCTCACACTCGATCATATCCACAGTGACCCAGGTTACAACCAGACGATTGCGCTGGAAGCTAATATGGACATCCTGCTTCTCAACCTCCTGTGGCATCTCAAACGTGGCAACGATGGACTTTCCATCACCCGACTCGCGAAGGGTAGATCTAATATAATTGAGCCGAGACAAACTCTTTAATCCAATCAGCAGTACAATGTTATGATTAGAGAGGAACGTACATCGACTTCTGCTTTTTAACCGATTTTGTTGGGGATATATGGGATTCTAAAACGGGTATGGCAACGCTTGGTCCCTCATCCTGGGTTCCTCCGGAAGCGAGCAATTCTGGTGGGACCTCTTCAAGAGACTGAACCTTTGGCTTTTCCTTTGCCATCTGACGTTCCTTCTTCTGCCTTATCGCGCTCCACACGTCGTCCAGCGACACAGTGTTGGCAGGGGGGTCAGAGTTATCGTCAATGGCAGATCCAACCGTGTTGGGCAAGTTGTACAAGCGGTTAGCCTGAGTTTGGGGATAGTGGTGCGAGGACATGGTACT
>QFDT01008313.1:0-64794 GCA_003315915.1 Macrolepiota dolichaula | reverse complement strand
GTGCTTCTGGCGGAGGGCGTCCCATGACGAGTAAGTGGAAGCCGCAGCGTGTGCGGCTCGAATTTGATCCCACCTGTTGGAGGAACGTCCGTCCTGGGTATGTGACTGTGGCTGCGGAAGTTGATGTGGAAGTTCGACAACGGGTTCATTTGGTACAGGACCTAGAAATAATGAACCAACATCAGGATGATGACCAAGTATGAGGAGATGGAATAGACGTTGCCTTGCTGTTCGTTGATGTTTCCGTGTAGACCCTCTTCTAGGTCGTATTTCCGGGTGATGATCGGACCAGGTGTTGGTGGTAGTCCACTTTGCTGCTGAATGTGTTCAATTGCTCTTGCGAATTCATCGGGACTATTCAGGGAGCGAACAAAGTCAAAGTGGGATTTGAGTGTTAAGGCATTGCCAAGAGCGAATGAGCCTAGGGCACCCCCAGCGGTGAATCCCAAGGTGCGCACTTGGGACCAGGATGGTTTTCGAAGGACATAGATTGCGGATATGGCTGCAGTTGATAGGAGCAACTGGATGTGAATGGTTAGGCAGAATACTGTCCGAGCAGAATTATACTGACGGCATAGTAGCGATGAAAGCCTGGCAAGAATTTCATTGCAGCATCATAATCATGACTAGTGATATTGCCTGAGGCGAGTTCGGGACCGAGGAGAGACTCCACTTTTGCACGGCTGTTGAAGGTACGGGTCATCCATCGGACGTTGTAGTTGAAGAATGCAGTATTGTTAGGGGAGTGTTCAGACATGGCCGGTGATGTATTGATGGGGGATTGCCGACGTGACGAGTGGTAGGATGAACACGTGACAAGCAAGGACATATTCAATTTGCGGCAGACTGACCTGACTGGTCTCTGGTTCACACCCATGAACGGCCTTTCTGACCACAGTGCTCTGGCTGCCAGGCACGATCTACCCCCCCTGCCTCATGACCCCCTCTCCATACCCCCGCCCCCTCCGCCAAAGGTAGCCCTTCCTTAAACTCGTCCACAACACCCGACTGATCCTCGCCTCAGTTCCCTGAAGCCTCTTCAGCCCCCTTCGATCCAGGTACGTGTCGTTTGTATCACCCGTCGCCATCCACTCAAGCTCCTCATAGCGCAAGCTATTCCCCACACCCCCACCTCTCCAGATTTCAAACCCAAGAAGTCTAATCCTCTTAACGATCTTATCGACACAGAGAAGCAGTATGTTGACCAGTTGACAGGTATCATCCGGGTAGGTCATTACTATTTGAAGCTAATTCAGTCGTTCATTTGGGTGTTAGAAAATTGCCGCTGCCTGGTCCCGCACAAATCTCCCTCCCCATGATCTCGACACAATGTTTCGTAGTATAGAAGGAGTTTATAAGGCCAATCGTGGCCTTCACTCGGTGAGGGTATCATGCCAACCACATCATCTCTATTCTAGAATATCTTTCATTATCCAGAAACTCAAGGAAGTTGGTGCCAACCCGTCGTCACCCAAAGCTCTTGGAGACCTTTTGATGCGCTGGGTATGTTCCATCCTGACATAATGATTGACTGATTTACGTGTTTGTATGAGCAGATCGATGACCTAAGGGCTCCCTACACGACCTACTGCACAAAATATTGCTCTGGCTTTGATGTATGGGAACCAGTTCAATCAAATCCCAAGCTGGCTGGTGCTCTCGCAACCTTCTCGGCTTCTTGTCCCCCCACTTCATCGGAACTCCCAATCTGGACTTTGGATGCCCTCTTTTTACTTCCGAAAGCCCGGCTGAAATACTACAAAAAGCTCTATAGTCGATTACTCAAGACGACCGAGCCAGGTCGCAGTGACTATCGCTTACTAGTTGGTGCCTTGGATACCCTCGCGTTCCTTTTGGGAGTGGTGGAATCAAGAAGTACTATCTTGGCGGGCGAGGCTTCAGAGTTATCCCAGCCTCCAGCTCCTGAGACCGAAGATGAAGTTGTCATTGATACGAGGCATACGGACCTCCCACCCATCCTTCCTCCAATTACATCTATCACAGAATCTCAACCAGGTCCTGAAAGTGACGTGGGCTCTCCACCAGTGGAGAGTGTTTCTGGCGGGTGAGCTAAGTTTCCTCAGCATCTTTGGATTCGTGCTCACTCAACGATGTAGCGAACGATCTTCACAGGAAACTGCAGCCACTACCATAAGTCGAGGATCTACCTCAACACTTTCTATGCCCATATCCGAGCTGGAAAGACGCCTTAAGACTGATCGAACACTAGACCTTTTCACCATGCAGCCAAAGGTAGGTATCACATCCCCATACTTCAGGCGGAATTTAATTTAACACACCCCTTAGACTGTTACTCTGCACATGAATCCGCCGACGCTTACATTTACCCGAGAATTGATATTCTCAGCCGATGTCATCCTTCGTTTCACTCCTAGAAATGCCACAGAAGAGGTTGTTCACTATCAAGGACACATTTTCTTGCTTTCCGATCTATTCTTGATCTGTGAAAGAATGTCTCCTGAAGAACGAGCACAACATGCAGACCAAGGAGCTGATATGTGGTTGTGTTATCCTCCTCTTGCTGGTAAAGTCCTTCGAGTGTCAGATATTGAAGGACAAGGTAGGATATATTACTTGAGTCTGCACTCTATACTTATTAGCTGCTAGATAACGCGCTCCAGGTGGCGGTCATGCGCAAAGAGTTTTTGACCTTGGAACTACGTTCCGCTGATATCCGCAATACCTTAAGTAAACATCTGAAGGACTGCGTCGAGTTTTCGTCCACTCGTAAGGTTTCCTTCTCGCGTATCCCTTATTGGATTTTGACTCTTTTCTTTAGTTCCACCACCTGCAAAGAGCCCGCCACCTCCCGTGCCACTCATTAACCCTATGTTCATGAGTCATGGCGATCCCTCTGGATCAAGTAGAAACTCACCAGTATCGCGAATCGGGTCACCACAAACATCAGATGCCCATAACCCAGGACTTCCGTCAATCGTGTCGCCTCCCCCTGATGGTAATCTGGTAGAGAGCATGAACCGTATGCGCATGCAGGGTCCTTCGCCTTCTGGTCGGCCTTTACCTCAGCCTGGGCTGCCCGCGCCCAACAACTTGCGCCCCTCTGGATCAGCCCAATCGTTCCCGAATAGCCCGACCCCTTTTGGACCTGGTCATGTCCCACCTCCAGCAAGGAGCACAAGTTTTCAATCACGCCCTCCCCATATGCCTGGTCCACCCCATGCACCCAATTCTTCCGCTCCTTCGCAAGAACCCCCTCACTTTAATGGTCCTCCTCCCCACCCTTCAGGACACCCGTACATGGGTGGTCTACCTCATCAACCTGGTCCCCCACATATCCATTCTCATACAGGTGGTCCTCCGCCACCTGGTCCTCCACATGTTGGTGGCTACCCCCATATGGCGGGGCCTCCACATGCACACAACCTCCCACCCCACGTGAACCATGCCCCACCGTTCGGACATCCTCAAAATCACCCCGGACCGATGCCGGGTGGTCTACCAAACGGACCACCCAGGGGACTTCCCCGACCTCCTTCCGAGCCACAGATGCACCACCTCCAAGTGAGAAAAACTCCATCCACCCGCTCGCTTGCGTCTCAGTTCTCACAGCACGATCAACCATTACCCGCACCTCCCATGCCATCAATGCTTGGCGGATTCAATCACTCCATGTCTCGGAACAGCTCATTTTCAACACTTCATACTCCACAACCTCGGCCGCTGTTACCGTCCGCTAATGCCAAATCCGTCCTGGCGACCGAACCGTCGTTTGATGCGCCAAGTCCCCCAGGGTCTCCCGTACTTGAAACGCCCCAAGCGACTGGACCTGTCACTTCAACAATTTCTGCACAAATGAAATGCAAGGTGTTCCTTCAACAACAGCATGCCCAATGGAAGTCCCTGGGTTCCGGAAAACTCAAGCTATATCACCAGGATCCTACTAATATCAAACAACTAGTCGTTGAAGCCGATGACAAGAATAAAACCATCCTGGTTTCGACCATTGTCCTGACTGACGGTGTTGAGCGTGTTGGAAAGACAGGTGTCGCCATAGAGCTCAGCGATAAGGGTGCAAGGACGGGCGTCATTTATATGATTCAGCTGAGGAATGAGAGCTCGGCCGGTGGTCTTTTTGATAGCCTTTTGGCAGGGTCCGATCGTTCACGTTAGATGTGCAGGTTGAGGAATTTCTGTGGGCAAGTAATATATATATACGGTTCGATTTATTACCATACATCCATCGGACTCTAGTTTGACGCTCGTTTAATGAGTTCGTTCTTAAAATTTTAATTGATATACTCATGATTTCGTCCATGTCAATTCGGCTGCCAAAGAAACATGGTCGCTGGAACAGATACCCTGCAGAGGAAGCCCAGGACCAAAATCCTCGGTTCGGTGGGGTGCTAGAAGTCCTGTGACTTGACAAGTTTGTTCCTGCGGTGGCATGAAAAATATATAGTCTAGGTAGGATTTAGTAGGGCAAAAATCATGTAAGGGATATCAGATACCTAAAGTTGATTTCCAGTAGTGTGTATAACTCGTGTACGAAGGCTCATGAAAACCTGGCTGCGTGTGCTGTAACGACATTCGTTCGCCAAAAAGTGCAACATTGTGGTTTTGGATCTGTGATAGACCTTCGTTATAAGCGCTTCGCAACCAGCATCCTCGGGCAAAGAAGCCGACTAGTTCTTCGTCACTCAGGAGTCCATCCGCGTCTGCCGCGATGCGTGCGCTGGTGATGACACGATCTGGGTCGACCGCTTCGGCTTCACCCTCTTCATCATCATTCGCCGTGGGTTTGGGAGTCCTAGGGACTGTTGGGTCGACGGATACATGGGTCACTCGGGAAAACGCAAGTCGCTCTTTGTGTTCGGCGTTTAAGGGTTGTCCTGTTAGGAGGGCATAGGCTGCATCGTTCGGAGGGCAGTTGAAATCTGAAGTGTCTCATTAGTAGCTGGTGCAGATACCCCAATATCAGTGGGTGGGTACCTCCTGCAATAATGCATGGCCAATTTTCGGCGCATTGGATCCTCTGCATATCAAGGACTTCCCTGACAAGAACCCCAGCCTGTCTGTTGGTGCATATATCAGAATCGGGGCAGGAATAACCCAGGGATGTCTTTACCGTGTGCGCTCGTAGGTATACCTATGACAAACCAATCGGACATTAGTGAATGAGTAGGAAGGAAAATAGGCACTGCACTTTGGATGCCAGAAGAGATGTGTTGTAGCAACGATGACACCATTGTTAGGCTCATCCTGAAATTTCAAGGCTAAGATCAAGCCTATATTCCGCGTGTTGAAGCTATGTCCACGACGAGCCCTTTCATCCTCTGCGTCCCTGATCGGTTGTTCGTCGTAGAAAACAATCCTCTCGTGAACTTGCTGAAACATTTTCCTCTTGAAGGCAATCAAACACCCATGCTTCTTGCGTCTGCCAGCAGCGTACCTATGCGAGTAGCCAGCTTGGTCAAGGATAGGGAGAACTTTGTCGAGACGGTCGACTTCCTGGATATACATAGTCGATTGACAGATCGTTTATTACATCGTCAGAGCACACCTGAAGACATAGGATAGATGCATCCTGCGAGAGTAATTCCTCTTGAAGCATTTTCTCTCTTTGACCTGCTTTTAGGCAGTCACTAGCGGGAAATAGGGTTCGTCCTAGACCTGGTCACAACTCCACATCAAGCAAAGGCAGCATAGAAGGCGTACGGACTAAGCATTGGGCTAAAAGCTGGATCAATGTGAACAAGAGCCAGGAGAAAAGATAGAGGAGGTAGCCTACATTCCACGTGAACACCTTAACAACTAATTTATCGTTGTTAAGTGTCTTTTGAGTTGTCGGGACCATAAGCCATGGCCTTTTTATGATTGTGTGGATAGGTGTTTTTGTTTCCGGAGTCTCCGCCTTTTCCTGCTTCCTCTTGAGACGTTCTGCTTTCTTAGCTTGGGCAATTGCAATTTCTTCTGGTGTTGGATGATAATTCTTGTGTGACGACATTGAGGCTTGCGGTCCAGGTCTGGTCCCTTCAGTGAGTTGGCAGTGCAGGGAAATTGTACAGACACGCAAGGTGAAGGGATGTTGCCGGCCAGCACATTTGGCAATATTTCTGCCAATACACCACATGACCCACGTTGTGTTGAAAGGATCAATTCTGGTCATGACTCAATCATGGAACTAGGGTAACAAAGGTCGAATGTACACAAGTAGGCGTCCGTAATGACATGATTAGCTGTAGATCACCTGGATGATTGGATATATAAGATTAAATAAAAAAGAAGCTCCCATCTACCTCCTCGGTCTTGGTGGGGTTCCGGCCGCCACATATTTGTCTCCGGTTAATAGTGATGGGTTAATGACCGAGTACATTAAATATAAATTATAAATTAATCATACATTTTTGAATATTTACTTGTCACACCCCATATGACTCATATTCGGACTCAGAATTTTATGAATGACGCGCTGGGAACAGTTAGCCCCCACCACAACCGTCACAAGCATAGGCCACACTCAAGGAACTCTTGTTCCATGCAACGACTCCTGGGTCTATGCAGAGGTTCGCTCGTTGCTTTCCGCAGAGGCAGTCCCGTTTCTCCGATCGCTTCAGGGAGAACGACTTTTCGGGGTTTTGCAGGTCACGGCTCGGATTTCCGAATTCAGCAGGCTCACACAACAGCACAGAACCTGGGCTTGCCCATGTCTAATGCCACTGAATCCCGTGGTAACTTTGACCTTGTCAAGCGCGTCCAAATCGATCACACTGATGTCGTCGTATCGAAATGGAGGAGTCGAAAGACCGGTCTGACTGTCGTTCACATGGATTATGAAGGTGAGTTGATTTATTATCCTGTTATTCAGGCAGCTAAAATTATTTCAGCCCCCATCGTCAATGGATACTTTGTGATTGCAACGGAAAGTGAGTTTCGTGTTCTAATTCAAAATTCACTCTCTTATTTATGATGAATTAGTTTTCGATGATTCTGGATGCCCTCATACATTAGAGCAGTATGTAAACATGTTCTCCAGTAACGTCCTGGCTGATTTCCATATAGTTTGGTATTCATGGGCTCCGAGAAATATCCTCACAAGGGCGTTCTTGATCTTCTTGCCAACCGTGGATTTTCGAATGGCACGAATGCTTGGACCGATACAGACCATACTGCATATACGATCTCGACGGCTGGTGAACAGGGTTTCTTACAATTACTACCTATCTACATCGACCACATCCTTTATCCAACAATCACCGAGGCTGCGTGAGTCAACCACTCGTTGCTACAATACAACTTTTGTTTAACTTCTCTCTCTAGCTTTGTCACCGAGGTTTGAACTTCTAGTCTCTCAGTGTCCTAGTCTTGACAATTCATTGGAAGGTTCACCACATAAACGGACAGGGCCATGACAGTGGTGTAGTTTATAGTGAGATGCAGGGGCGTGAAAATACATCTGGTGATCTCATGGCTCTTCGGTATGTAGATCAGCTTTGGTTCATGCGGATGCTTCCTGAACTCTTGTAGATTGCAGCAAATATTAGACCCACCTAGTAGTGCATATCGCAGTGAGACTGGTGGCCTGATGGAGGCCCTCCGGCGACTGACACCGGAACAAAGTACGCCTTTCCTGTGATTATATTGGGCGAGCGGTTACTAACCAGACATCTTAGTCCGCCAATACCATTCTAATTACTACGCTCCCCATAATCTGTCCTTAATCGTCACTGGCAAACTTTCGAGCGGAACCGCGTCTCTGCTTGATGTTATAGAAGAACACGTTGAACCCAGCATCATTGCACACGGCCAAGATAAGGGACCACGGCCCCCTGGTTGGAAACGACCTTTCTTGGAAACCCCAAGCGCAAATAGAATGCCCGCATCAAAGTTGGTCAAGGAAACAGTTGAATTTCCCGAACAGGATGAAAGTAAGGAAATATCTTTAGAAAATTGTCAACACTGACTCTTGCCAAGGTGTCGGCGAGTTAATAATAAGCTTCCTTGGTCCGGCTCCAGATCGGTATCTCGAAAGAAAGGTGAGGAAAGTATTGATAAGATGCACAAATCCTTGTATTGATCGCGGTTCAGGCATTAGACGTTCTTGGCACCTATCTCACTTCATCTGCAACCGCGCCTCTCACCAAAGAATACGTAGAAACCGATTCACCTCTTTGGTGAGTGGAAGGCATCTACTTTGATGAGAGTGTCTAATTCCTGCATAGCACATACATCTATTTTGGGGAGGATGTCCGTGCCACACGCGTTAACTTACCCATCTATATTGGAGGCGTATCCATGGAACACCTGAATGACTTCGATGGCCGATTGCGAAAGAGTTTACAACGCATAATCGAAGATGGTGTAGATATGTCTCGGATGCAAATGGTCATCAGCAGAGATGAACGACAGGTAAGTTGGATTTATTCCGTAATACTGTCCTTTCTTACGCAGTATTAGTTACGAAGTAAGCTGGAATCCGCGAAAGGGGACACTTTTTCTGGAGCAGTGATTTCGGACTTCCTCTATGGTGCCGCTGATGGATCAGATCTTAAAGCTGCTATGGATGACATTAATCAGTATCCTGAGCTCCGCTCCTGGGAGGGTAAACGCTGGACTGATTTATTGCAAAAGTGAATATGCTCACTTGGTTGTTTGGTTTTCACTAACAACACCTCAGATATTATGTTGATCCGCCTGCTGTTGTTGTCATCGGAAAACCATCAGCTGAACTTGCAGGGCGCCTTGAGAAAGAAGAAAAGGATAGGATCGCTAAGCAAGTTGAGACCCTTGGTCCCGAGGGGCTACAGAAAGCGGCAACCCTTCTAGAAAATTCAAAGGCTGAGCACGACAAACCGATACCAAAAGAAGTCCTGACGTCATTCCCCGTTCCCGATGTTAAGAGCATTTCCTGGATTGCCGTTCAGAGCGTCCAGGAGCTTGGGCTCGGGAGGAAACCCCCCAGCGCGGGATCTACCAACTCGGGACATTCCGAGCTCTCCAAAACCATTGAAGCAGATGGATCACCTGTTCCATTTTTCGTTGAGTATGACCATGTCAAGGTTAGCCCGTTTCCTTCCAATCAATCAGGAAAAGTGAACTCAGAGTCTTCCCCAGTCTGATTTTGTCACAATTAACGGATACTTTTCTTTGCACGGAGTCCCTAACTATCTTCGACTGTACGCCTGATTCATGTCCTAAGTTCACGCCTCTGACGAATTTCTAGTTATCTTTGGACATATCTGACGAGTTTCTTTTCGCTTCCGGTCAATCGTCAGTCAGGAGAAGTATTATCTCATGAGCAAGTAGTCAACCAGCTCGATGACGAGACTGTCTCCTATGATGTCAATTTCGGAGTTGCAGGTGCTTTTGCCGAGAGCTTAGTAGTTAGTATCAAGGTCGAAGTTTCGGCCTACGAGAAAGCTGTCGCTTGGTTGAGAGATCTTGTTTATGGCTCGGTGTTCACTAAAGAGAGGTCAGAACTCATTTCGATTGTCCCTGAATGTATACTGAACCGTTTCTAGGTTACAAATCAATATCGCAAAGATTCAACAAAACATTCCTGAGATGAAACGAGACGGCAACAATGTTCTCAATGCTCTCTGGACGGAAGCTGTTTACGGAGATAGCAATACCGCTCGAGCGAATAACATCCTCACTCAGATGGACTTCATGCCAACTCTTGCTGAACAACTAAACCATGACCCAGACAAAACTATTGCTACGTTCGAGGAAATTAGGAAGCATAGTAAGTGATAATTTTTGGTGGAGCGGGATAGAAGCCTCACATTATTGTCCACAGTAACAAATCCATCGGGAGTGAGATTTTCCGTCGCGGGTAACGTCCTTGAACTGAAGGCACCAAGGAGTACCTGGGCCAAATATTTCCACGATGTTTTACCTGTGCGTATAAGGCATAGATTATAGAGGCTCGAATCTGATAGGTTTTCAGACCTCGCCATTGGCTCCAGTCCCTCTCACCCGCAATACCCTCAGCCAGCTTGGCAAGAATCCTGTCAAATCAGTAAATACGAATTTTTTTCTCGAGCGTATTGGTTTCATGAACTCTGCCACGCCTAGGCCGCTGTGATGAAAATGCCAACTATAGAGAGTTCCTATGTCATGCATTCAACCAAAGGAATTTCTGGGTTTGATCACCAGGAATACCCCGGTATTAGAGTAACCATGGAAGTGCTCAATGCAACGGAAAGCTATCTCTGGGTAAGTTGATTACTCAGATATATTGACAAATCTGACTTCATTTGATTCAGCGCTACATTAGAGGCTCAGGCCTTGCTTACGGCGCCTATATCGCACTCGACGTCGAGGCTGGGCTATTATCCTTCTCTTTGTACCGGGTGCGGCTCATCATCATCATCAGAGGGACGATATTCTCAAGAAAGCACCTTTCCTCTAGAGTTCTAACAGTATGGCCGGTTTTGAGGAGGCTGCAAAGGTGGTGAAAGGCTTGGTTGACGGAACTGTGCGTCGTTTTCAAGTGTGTAGGTCCATCCTAAACATTTTCTAGATCGAATTGGATCAAACCGTCATCGACTCGGCGAAGAGTAGTATGGTATATGGAATTGCGAAGAAAATCTCGACGCCTGGACGTGCTGTGGGTCTAATTCTGACTATATCCGAGTTGATATTGACCTTTGAATCTAGGCCTTGGTTTCGTTCGTCAACCAGGCCTTGAAAGGTGTACCCAAGGACTACGATATCGAACTTCTCGAGAAATATCAAGGTGTAACTAAGGAAGTTATTCTTCAGACGTTGAAGAAATACTTTTTGCCGTTATTCGATCCTTCAACTTCGGTCGCGGTCGTGGTTACCGCACCCTCAAAAGCTGAAGAAATCGGAACAGGATTGAAAGCACTGGGTTTCGAGGTGACCCAACGAGAATTATCTGTCGATCCAGAAGACTTGGGGGAAGGCTCAGAGTCTTCAAGTGATAGTGATTCAGATGATGACAATAATCGAACATAAGAATCGATAATGGATCATAGAGGTAGAATCTACAATAGTATACGTAATTATTTATGCTCGGGCTGCAGACGAGTGTCGCGCCCCTCCACAGGTTTTGTCAAACTACTGGGCTGCGAACCTAGCACCTCGATGAAATTACGATTTGCCTCACCCGGATTAAGTTCTACATTTCGAAGAAAATCATTGTCCACTAGAAAGCGAATTGCCTGAGAAAGATTGGAGACTGTCATACGGATTTCAGGCAATAAGAGCTAACAGTTGGTTCAGTGGATTGTCAAAATAGTGCTTATGGACACCTACGTTTCGAAGAAGAGTTGGTCGTGATGCAAAGGGGTTCTTAGGAGGTAAACGTGGTTCTTTTTTTCTGGGTTTAGGTGTGACTTTTAGGGAGGTTTGATCACTCTGGAGAGTGGTTGACATGGTTGTTTCAAAAGACTCCCCTCCTGCAATTGCATCGCATGCATTAAAATCCGGGAGCTTAGCCTGAGGTTGTTTCGAGGACACAATATCAGGTGCTCCGTTGTCGTCATCGACATTATCATCACTATCAGAATATTGCACAACTTGCTGAGTGATTACAGGTGCTTCGAGTGAAGTATTTGACTGCTGATCCTGCGCTTGCTGATCAACCAACTGTAGTTTTTGTGACTCTTTTTTGGTCTGGGAGTCATTTCTGTTGAAACGTTTCCTGTTTCGTTGGGGGTTTTGTCCTTCCTCTCGTCGCCTTTTCGTTCCTCGTAAATTACTCCCCATGAGAGGAAGTTGGCCGCGAGCGATAGCCTCCTCCATTTTCGTCCTCTTCTCTTCGACTCGGTGTGTCGTAGGCCACCGTTTTTTGCGCTCCGCTATCCAAATGTCAAGTGCTTCGGGGGTGTTAAGCACGATAGACGTTCCTTGGATGGGGACCGTCTTCCTAGGGACATCCTTTACATTAGCATCAAGGATCAAGACCGACATAGAAATACATATATCACACACCCTTTTAGACTTGGATCAGCATCCCAGTTCGATCCTTTTTTGTGCTTGTTCCAACCTGGCGGATAAATCAAGTGTCGGTCCATCATGTGTATCTCGACGGACTTAGACGAGCCGGTGAATGTGCATGTTGGGTGCGTGCAGCGAGAGGTACCTGCAAGGTACCAAGAACCATTATGTTGTGCCTGCTGACGGACCGGATTCGAGTGGGCTTTCTGCTGGGTAGGACCCCTACCGCGACTCGACGAAGGTGTATTACGTCCTTGTTGTTCGAACATATGATTATGCGCAACGGAATGAGGGTTATATGTCGATGATAGAGTGTATCCATCTAGCGTAGTATGTCGAGCCTGTTGTGACTGGATATATGCGTTTGCATAGTGGGCGGAATAAGGGTTATGGAACTGATTCAAGGCCGGCTGAGTGTATGGATTACGCAGTGCTTCAGCCACATTATATGCGATGTTATGCGGTATCTGGTTTTGTTGCTGTTGCTGTTGCTCATGATATGGTGGAAGTGGCATACTGACTAGACATAAAGCTACATCATAGATTTCATGATTTTCTAATGTGCACGTGATCGGCTAAATTTGCATCATGGGCATACCAAGAGTCCGTGTTGATCAACTGTCTACGACAAAGCAACAAATGTTTGCCCCGATTGAAAGCAGAACCGCATAAACTGAGTAAATTAAGCTATTGGGATACTTTTGAGTATGTCAGAAACGGTGTGAAGTCGGGAAAGGAGCATACAGACGATAAAAAAACACAATCTGACCCAAGGACAGAAAAGCGGCAAGGGGGAGGGGGAGGGGACCAAGAACATCGAAGGGAAGAGCCGGATTTTTTTGGTATTTTGAAGTTGTACAGGGGATGACGAGAACACTGAGGTCGTAGGAGGGGAAGTAGGGGGAAGTTAGATGAGAAATTGAGAGCGAGGCTTGAGTGTGCAAAATGGGGAGGACGTGCGAGAAAAACAGATAGGGACCGTCTGTGTTTGAGGACTTGGGGAGCTGTGGAGACTCTGTTGTTTCTGAGCAACACATAGCTTTATCGCCAGGGGTGCATCGTCTGAACCCAGAGGACAGATTTTAGTTTACTCCTGCTGCAACTCCTGTTGTTGCTGGGCCTCCCTCCCAACCCTCCGCTCCTTCTCGCTCTCAAGTTGGTTGTAGAGCAAGAACAGCGCCTTTTCGTTGGCCTCGGGAGTACCGACAATTGTGAACATACGTTCGCCGGTTTCGTCATGTGGTGCTTTGGCAATCGAGATCTTCGAACCAGAAAGTCGCCTGATCTCGGTAATTTTTGTGCCGCTGCGTCCGATGATGCATCCAACCATGTCCGAGGGAATTGAGATATTTTGTGTTCGCAGATTGGCTGGAGGTTGTGAAGATACGGGGGAGTGAGCGGGAGAGCCCGAAGGTGAGACACGACCACGATTCCCGCCATCGCCGTTTGAGCGACGCGTGTTGTTGTATGCGGGAGGGGCGGAATAGCCTCCTCCTGAACGCCGGTTACTGCCAGCGCGATCGTCAACGGTGCCAGGGTGGAAAAGAACAGTGCCAAGGCCTCGTTCCCAGTCTTCCAATAAGCATTTACCGATTTCCTCCACTGCACGGCCAATTGCTTCGGGGGCACCCTGGACTTCCACGATGCGTTCTGTGGACTGCGGAAGCATTTCCTTGGAAGCGACCATGCGAGCGCCGGAGTTGTCTTGAATGGCCTTGATCTTGAGTCCATTTCGACCGATGATAGTGCCCATGAGATTGTGGGAGATGAGGAGACGGATGGATGTGTGGACTGTTGAGGGTGATGAGACGACGGGCGAGGTAGGGTTGGCGGCGACTAATTGGGCGATAATCAAGGTGTATGCCTAAGAGAAATTGAGATCCCATGAGACACAGGAGATTAAAGAGGAAACAGACCTTTGCAACAGCCTCCACAGAGCCAGAGACTGTGAGCACACGCTCGTGGACACCAGGAATGACTTTGCTGACGCCGGCCTTGACGCCAGTCTGCTCGCGGAGCTCTGCGACATTCTTTCCAGCCTTACCGATGATGACGCCGGCGTCCTTTGTGCTGACAAGAGCACGGAGGGTGAGGGTGTCCTGGGGGGAAAGGGACGGGGAGGGAGAACGAGAGGGGGGCGGGGACGAGACTGTTTGAGAGCTGTGAGTCGAGGGTAAAATATAGATATAAAAAGTAGATAAATACTTTCGTCACGGGGAATGGAGGAGTCGGAGGGCATGGCGAAAGAGTAGAGGGGTTGAGAGGGGTGGCGAACGGGTGGCGAACGGGAGGATGAACGCTGGGACTAATCTGTCTAGGCGAGAAAAAATCCACTACCCCCTCCCTCCCGCCTCCGCTCCGCCGGCCCTCAACGCCGCCCGTCGAGCCGGCCATATTCACCGTCCGCCGTCCGGCCTCCCGGCCTCATATCCATTCACTCCAGTATCGCGTTTTCTGCAGTCCGTTTATTGCTACGTATCACAGGAATAATGGATCGCATATCATATTTCTCCCGGCATGTGCATAGCAGTAGCGTAACATAACATCAACCATACACCCATCCCACCCCAAACGAGCCTTCCCGCTTAGTATCCGAGTTGGGCCAGTTGCGAGAATGATGGTGCAGCATCTGAGATGGCCTTTTGGCGAAGCTTGAGAGCAGCAACCTAGTCCACCGTTTAATATAGATTCATACTCTCCGTCCCTCATAGGCAGGAAAACCAACCTTGCGCTCGTGGAACGCCTGCGCCTTGAGCTTCCTCTTGTCCTCGAGGCGATCGACAACATCCTTGTACCCCCAGCCGACCTCATGAGACAGGCGCTATTTAATTCATCAGTAACGATTGCAATTCAACCACCACCCTCATACTTGCCTTGACGGTGCAGTATTTACGTCCAGGCTTCAACCGCAGAACCCTCAACGCCTCAGGAACAACCATCCGCTTCTTCCTGTCATAAGGAGGGGGGACACCCTCAAAGAGCTTGAGACGCTCAAGTGCAGCAGCACCACGGGCAGTCTTGTGAGGAACCATGCCGCGAATAGCCCGGTAAAGGATTTTGGATGGAGCACGATGGTGGAATGGTCCGGACTTTTTAGGGTTCACAATGTGACGCTTGTGGAGGAAGTTGTGGTACCGGAGCTATAGTATTCACCGCATCAAATTCAGCATTGACTTCTAATCTTCGTCCATTGCAAGCCACGCACTTTGTTGCGGAAAAAGCTTCCAGAGATGTTGATCTCCTCACATCGGACGACGACGATTTTCTGGCCGGAGAGAATCTGCTTCGAGATGATGGAGGCCAATCGACCAAGGAGGTGACCCTTGCCATCGATGACGATGGGCGTCGACGAGAAAGTGGCCATGGCGGTTGTCTAATATATATCAGCGTCAGCCGGGGAGTGCCTTGGTCGGCGTGCGCACATACCTTGAGGTTGAGCGACGATAGCGTATTGGCCTCTGAACGAATAGCAAGTGGCTGACAGGCTCGGAAACCTTATTTTCGAACTGCACAGTTACCTCCGGCAATCACCGACATTCCATTCTTGGAATCCACTCTATTCGTAGACCTTCCCACGTTCCTTGCAAGAGTGCACCTATTTTTTAAAGAGATGTGCACAAGTTCACCGACATTCATATAGTCTCGAATATCCTCTTCAGTATGTGTCCATGATACCGAGCTGTGCGCCCCACATTCGTTCATCGATACACAAAAATAAAAGTTACATATAATTATAACGAATTCGTACTCGGCCGCGATTGCAAAATTCCAACGACTATAACCTACTTTGCCAAGGGGGAACAATGTACCAACTCTGCTGTTGATCAGAGGCTGTCCAGAAAACCGGCCAGATTTTTGGAAGAACTAGGTATGGCAATAACAAAGATCAATTGGAAGACCAGAGAAATTGGGATGACATGAGAAGCATGTGCGCTGGCCACCAATCCAGTCTCTGTATCGGCTAGTAGGGGCAAGTGGGGAGCGGCGGACGAGTCCTGGGCCAGGATCGTGGGCCAGTAGGAAGGGCCTCGGATGTTGCCGGTTGAGGTCAAGTGCGCGAAATTTGGAGGCGCGCGTCACCCAAGTCACTCTCACTACATTCTGCCAAAATGTCTTTCTTCCGTCTCGCAACACGGTCTCTTTCTCGCTCCACCCTTTCCTCCACCCTCATACCTTCTCGTCATCTTCCCGTTGCTCGTTATTCCGCTTCCGCTGGTCTCTCTCGAGAGGACATCCGGGCGCGTGTTCTGGACGTGTTGAAGGGTTTCGAGAAAGTGAACCAGTCCAAGGTGCGTCATTCCTCCTTTCTTCCATTCGCTTATTCATTCTCTACCCCACGCAGCTTGCTCCTACTGCATCCTTTGGAAGTGACCTCGGTTTGGACAGCCTGGATGCCGTTGAGGTCATGATGGCAGTTGAAGAGGTATCCTTCAACCGTCTTATTCTCGTGACCACGAACTCAGGAAACTCCCGTACAGGAATTTTCGATCGAAATCCCAGATGCTGAGGCGGATGAGATTCAAACAGTACAACAGGGTGAGTACTTTTCACTCTGGTCAGTGACATCCCCTTGCTGAGTCTAGCTCTTTTAGCGATTGACTACATCGCGAAGACTCCGGAAGGTCGGTCCAGTTTTTGACATTTCGTATTCCGCTGACCATGTGTTTCTGACTTCATAGCCCATTGAGGGATATGTGGAGTAGATTCTCACTCGGAATAACCCGCTGTATTAGATTGCTTCCTCCAATCTAGCCAATTCTTCTCGCCTCTACCTCGACTGTTTGAAGGAACAAATATATTCTCACGCGGCACGCTTGGTAACGACCTGATTTTCCAACACCATCTCAGATTGAGGCACGATTCTTTGTCCTCAGCAATCTTACGTGTCTTGTAACACGCCTTCTTCATTCATCCCAAATTATTCATTATGAAGCTTCCAATCTCGCATTCTTGCCCCGCATCGCCAATGACCTCCGTTCGCCTTATGCTCCAGCAAATCCACATATAAACACTCAAGGGTCTCATATGGCTAGTCAGGACTCTTGTCTCCAGCGAAGTACTTAACAGTCCACTGCTTCCCTGATCGCACCCTGCCCAACTATGTCTGCCCCGAACGAGATCATCGTGGAGAATCCTTGGCTTCGAGTTGGTTGTACCCTCGGAGAAGGTTGTTCCCTTGATCTGATTATTGGGGATCGTCCCAGGACTAAACATTTTCCACAGGACCTATGTATGACTCAGCTACATCCACTTTGCATTTTGTGGATATCTCTGAGAAGCGGGTAACGTCGCTGATCACTCTGCCTTGATTGTCGTGTCTTCTAATAACACAAGTACATCAGGTTTATCACGTGAATACGGAGAGCCTTGAAGTCAAAGTCGAACAATTTCAAGAATCCGTTACATGTTTGTCCCTTCGCCAGAATGACACTCGCGTAAGTGTATCGCCGTTCTACTCTGTGATCAAAACTGATGAGCAAAAAGCTTGCATGTGTGGCTGCTCGAGGCTTTGCCTTACTTCAGGACGATTCTAAGCTTGAATACTTCAATGAACCATTACCTGCGGAGGAAGCGCCTTATACTCGATTCAATGACGGCGGTTGCGATAGCAAAGGCCGCTTTTTTGCAGGCACTCTCTACTCGCCGGAGCACAATATTCCAGGTCGCTTGTACAAATATGACCCATCAGATGGAAGTTGTGTCGTCGCCGACGCCGGGCCTTTCACAGTAAGCACTTACGTGCTCTGCCTCCACGAATCTATGTTTATAAGGGGATGTATAGGACTCCAACGGCCTCGGTTGGAGCCCAGATGAGAAGATCTTGTCAGTCATGATTATCGCAGTCCATCTCTGGAAGCGACTTAACCTTCTAAAACGACAGCTATTTCACAGACTCTTTCAAAAACATCATCTATGCATATGACTACAATGATGGGAAGCTCGCTAATCGCCGAATCTTTGTTGACGCCATGGCGCTTGGTCTACCAGAAAATTCGTTTTGTGACGGCCTTTGTATTGACAGAGAAGGATTTATTTGGAGTGCCCGGTAAATCATAATTCCGTTGCCACCAAATTTTATCTTCTGACCTTGACTCTTTCCGGACTTCCAACTTCGTTGCAGATGGGGTGGCTCGCAGATAGTCCGATTTGCCAAGGACGGAGCAATCGACCTCGTGGTTAGATTTCCTACAGCTCTTAACGTTACCGCATGTTGCTTCGGCGGTGAGAATAGTCCACACCAAGCCGCTGGATCTGACATCACATTGCAATAGGACCGAATAACGACCAGTTGTTTGTTACTACCGCACACTGCGGCGCGAACGGAGGGTCTTCGCTTTTGCAACAACAGTATCCCGATTCAGGAGACATATTTTGCGTCGACCTGAGCGGCAAATATGAAGGAGGTACCCGGTACAAGTTTGCGGGGTGAAGGCATTGGCTGCGGCGACAGAGACTCGAATAAGTAATTCCTACTTACAGATTTGAACTTTCTTTGTATTGTGTAGTGGTACTCCCATAAAGCCTACAATGCTATTGTTCCTTACCCCCTGTGAAATAGACGAGTCCTCAACTCACACTTTCACCGCCGAGACCCCAGGGCCCAGGCTGAACTCAATTCAATATGCGTGCTGATGTAATCGGTCAAATTTGTGTGAAAGAATTCGTGATGCTGACTTTGGCTCGGCGCGTCTGTCTTTCAGTCGCGGTTTCTCCCTCCTCCACCAACATGAAACATGGCGTAGCATTCCGCAAATTCTCGAGGACATCCTCGCACCGAATGCTAATGCTTCGGTGAGCCGTACAACAATAGCGTAACATCTTATTAAACACTACTCAGAAATCTAGTGACTTCACTCTTTGAACACGAACAGATTCGGACAACATTGCCCAAAGCACGGGATACTGCCAGGCTAGCTGAGAAGGTATTTACAACACCATTTTGCCTTACCAGAACACGGTCAACCAATTACATGTAGATCATTTCAATGGGAAAGAAGAACACGAACGCATCATACTCCCGTGCATCCTCTTTCTTGCTTAAACAAGACTTACTTCCCAAGGTCTTTGGAACGTTTGCACAACGCTATATCGACCGTCCTGGTGGATACACACGTATACACAAGTTCGGAAACCGCAAAGGAGACAATGCACCCGAAGCTGTCGTTGAGTTGGTTGACAATCCCCGAGACCTCAGGTGGGAGATGACCTCACGGGCAGTTGGGTGGGACATCCTGCGGCAGAAACTCGTTGGAACGAAAGCTTCCAGCCTGGTCAATGACCCCCATGCGGACATGAAACAAGTTGTGAAAGCTGAGGTGCAACTACCTTCCAAATCTCACCGTGGCCTTTTACGGGAGAAAACACGATGGAACCTTCAGAAACTCCTCAAATATAGGAGTCCGACTGCTGTTAATGAGATTGCTGAGAAGGCTTCTGGCCATATGGTGCGTGATCTATCCATTCCGACCCCGTATGCCTTCCAGTTTCTCACCTCATTACAGGACCAACTTTTGGCAACGCCTGTGGCTTATAAGGCGCTCCATGAAGCCAAGGCAGATACGACACGAAAACTTCCCCCTTGGTTGCACGCCGGGCAACTCGTGCCAGGAGAACGGCGCGCTGCCCGTCAATTGGCACAAGGAAAACTTGGCTCAACACTGAATTTACCCAAGGGCCCGCTGCTCACCATGAAGAGCGTGTTTGGACGAAAGTACAAAACCATATAATACATAATATCCTCCCCCTATCTTAGAATTTGCTAGCTGCTTCGAGATCATCAGCATTTAACCAATCCGCACCACTATTCGCCAATTGTTGCCAGATTTTGTCTCTCGCAAATATCGGCCAACCTGGCGTATCCCAAAACCTTGCTTTAATGCCAAGGCCGTGCGCAGTGCTGACGAGGCTGTTTATAGTTTGCTTTTGTGCGTCCGTAATATCGGTAATACCATCCCATCCAACCGCCACTTGGTAATCAGTGCTTGCAATCGGTGCTATATTGGGCGACCAGGTTGCGTTCGCTGGGTTTGTGCCAAGACCAGTCAGAGGGGCATCAAAGAAGTAATCCCTTGGTGCGAGAGCCAGAACGGCGTCGAGAGGCGTATTGCCTGTGCCAACTACGGTGACCGCGGAGTGCTTTAGAACCCCGTTGTCGAAAGTGGTTAAGTAACCCTTCGATCTCAAAGGCTCTAGAGCGCGAAGAACAAATGGCATGGCGCTGGATCGGAAATCGTGAGGTTATCCTCGGCCACATGATAATCATGCTCACGTTTCGCCATCAGTCTTGATATCTACCAATAATTGTAGAGGAGTGCCGCTCGAAGTGTCGAAAATTCCGCTGCGTGACGTTAGTGTGCTGACTACAGCAGGAAATCCTGAGCGAAACATACTTTGGTGTAGAAAGGTTTGCCGCCTTAGTAAACACTGTACTGGGGTTCTGCTGATCCAACATATGGAGAAGGGGTTGGATATATAGCGAGTCAAATGTCCTTTCTGCTATTAGTGCGGCAGGTTCATGTCCGACCTATCGAGTATATTCTATCGGCTTTGTGGGTCGGATAGAGTGAGTGGGTGACTAACAAAAAGCTGGCCATTGAGCAGCCAGACATCTGCCTCGACGCTGGCCACGCCCAAGCTCACAGCCGTCAGTAGAGGAACATCTCGCCAGTCTTTTTTAAATAAGAAATACAATCGAGATCAATGAGTTGATCGGATAATGCTGATATAACTCAGGTGGACTCACAGTCGTTGTGGGAATGTATGGCTTTGGGTACTATGTTTTGTGTGAGCTGCGTCGGGTATTGTAGAAGGTTGGAGTGGCTTGATTCCAGATGCGAAATATCCTGTAAGATGCTGGGTTGGGCAATAACGTCTGCAAAGCTCAGGGCCAAGGTCAAGAGCAGATGGCTGAGAACAAGCATGGTCGCTGCAGTAGGTATCTTCCTTGTAACTCATCATCCTTATGTAGCATTCTGGGAGACCCTAGCGTTGGGAAGTGAGCACCAAAGCAAGCCCACGTTCCCACAGACGCGGTATGTAGTGGTATGACGCTACACACGTGCATGATTTTGGGCGCATCAAGTCGAACTGCATGAGAATGTGGAACACCTGGATGGATTGAGAACTTCTCTCATCAAATAGAACATCTCAAACAATAGGTAACGGTGTACGTTGGCCTAGAATAGCCTGAAATTTTGAGTGGCGTTCTATAATCCGAAGCGGTCGCATGAAATTAAGTAAAACTTTAGATGAGACTGGGGAAATATCAGAGTTGCAAGGCTTGTATATGATGGAAATAGTTCACAATAAGCAAATGATTATAGGGCTTGCTACAGTCCGTTCGCGTATACAATAGGATATACCCAAGATCTGGAGATGGGTTCAATGCGATGGTTGATGGACTCGACACGAGCATGGTCGCTTACCACTATACACTTTGGAAGAGGACCCCGAAGATTCATGATTCGTTCCAAACTGACGTTCGAAAGTCTCGAAAGAGACCGTCTACCCTAACACCATTGTCTGATAGCGGGGTTTCCGATGGTGTCGACACCGTGCTTGAAAGTATATGGGATAGCCGACATTGTACATTTCGCCATGCCTTGGCGCTGATGAAACAAATGAACGGTGCATACGAATAGCCGGGATGAAAGACGCACGTTATGCTGACGACTCGCGTACGCATCTTTACCGCATACCGATAGGGTGAACCGGATTCCAGGACGAGCGTGACAGAGTCAGACGCGTTGAGGAGGACAACACTCCCACTGCTCCGACCATAGTCACGAAGCAGCTGGATGGTTATGGACTCCTGAGTATCGTTAGTGAATTCAAGGAGAACATCGTAATTGTCGCAGAGAGAGGGCATCCGGAAGAGAAGGAGCGCGCAGTAGGGTTGGAGAGGTTATGAGTGGATAGGATGTAGGGGGACAAATCTTGGGTTAAGGAAGGTGGGTCCAAGTTAAGAATGAGGTGACGGGCAAGAGACTAGCGATTCCCTAGGCAGATATAGTACGTGGGCGGCTAGGCATGAGACGGAGAAGACGGATGACAATTGTGGCCGAGAACCAATACATTATGAGTGTTCTCTAGGGACCAAGAGAGAGTGGGAGTGTTGGTCGCCACGTTTGGTTTATTGTCTTGAGCCAGGAAGAATATCTTTGTCGTATGCAGGACCTAAAAAAAGGTAACACTGGACCTAATCTGATCCCAACTTTGGATTCTTTTGAGGCACGCACAGACAATGAGGCGTCTGCACTATCTCCGACCATACTCGACTATTATGATTAAATGTGGTGACAGCATCTGACACCGTGGAACCGTCCAGGTCAAGGATAAGAATATGTCATTGACGAGTCTATTATTCACTCCATATACCATATCTCTCAGCTTCAGAAACTAGGAATTGTTCAGAGATAGTGAATAGCTACAGGTAACACATAATTACAGGTCCATTGTCCCACAGCTATTAAAATGTAAAATGAAGGCAACAAAAGAATGGAAACACGAGGAGCCAAGGGATGAAACGCGCAAAAACCCGAGCAATCAGATGAGTCCACCTGCATGGTCATGTTTTTGGCGGGAAGAATTGGTGTAATAATCATCATTGGTACGAGGTGCTGGTAAGGGTGGGAGCGATGTTGTGTATGCATCCTCTTGCTTTTCTTGATGTGGATTGTAGTACGAGGACTTATAGCCGTAATCACTGGATAGACTGTCATCTGGTTGTTGGTGTGGTTGATTGAGAACATCCGAAGCACTTGCGGTGCTGATCTGTCGTAGGTGTTGGTACTGGGCGTTGCCCGACCTGGGAGGGGAATGGTTGGACTCAGCGGATGGCCGAGAGTCCCACGGGTCTCCGCGATCGGTCATTGGGATGGAATCTTTGGTCAAGGGATGTGTGGGATCATTCGACGAATTATAGCCTTCATGATCCCTTCGCTGCGAAGCTCCATAGGAAGATAGGACCAAGAAGAGATAGCCCTAATAGACTTGTCAGCGGGGGCATAGGTTCGGTGGTCGGGACTTACCTGGAGAATAGCCAACAGAACCCACAGCCCACCCATTATTCCAACATCGACCCACGAAAATATTTCACATAGAGTCTGACCTTGACTTTGAAGTGATGTATCAGAGAAGAATCTCTGCACACAATTGGATGATGCTGCAGTGTGACGGGTGGCAGAGACGATAATCCAGGCGGCCGAAATGGCGAATGCAACGCAAAGGATTAGCCCATGTAGGGTAACATAGCGACGATATAGGATAGGTTTTTCCTTATCATATGGTCAGCGCAGTTGGCGGAACAGATTGGATGCGCCGCGTACTCTGGTAACGCCTACAAAACCGAGTACTTGGAGGGCGGCAGCCACGAAACAAATAATTCCAAGTAGCCATCCAGCAAAAGAGGGGGTCGCAGCACCAACGACTGACATGTAAATGCGTCAGATTGGGGGTCAAGTATTCCACTATGGTGTTCATACGTACTCGAAGGCGTGGCTACGGACAAAGCACCTATCAAGACGCCGGCTGCGAATTGCTCAAGAAGGGTAGCAAATATGCCAGCATTTACCATAGGAATAGCACAACAACAGTACTCGCGAGACTTCATGATTTGGTAGAAGTGATAGAGGGAGAGAAGACAATGGTTACGAGGGCTGTGTTTCCTGCGCTGACCCCTATATCTCATTACGTCATCAGAGTCACATAGTACCACCAATATCGCCACCACCACCAAAGTTCTTCATAGGTTATTGCGATACGAAGTTCTAATGCTTGCCTGCTTGAGCTGTAGAATGGTAACACTGTGCGAACAAACTTACTTGGACCCTGGAAAGTAAGGTTCATACATTCGTGACATGTCACGCAGTTTAACGTCAGAGACAGGGAGCTTGAGCAAACTAGCACCACTCCTACTCTCTGGTTCAAACCACCATGCGCTCCTTTAGTGCTCTCGCTTTTGCTGCCCTCTCTTTTTCCATGCTGGTGGCTGCATCACCGCTGGATACACAGGTTGTTCTTCCCCATGATGAGATTGTAGAGGATCCGCGTTGGAAGTACAGCGTCTGTGGTACGCCATCCACTCGGACCTTCTGTCAGCCCCGCAGCTAAGCATTGATTCATAGGTGACGAAAATGACATTGTCCAAATTAAGTCTATCGAAGTGACGCCCGACCCACCGGAACCAGGAAAGGACCTCACCGTCAAGGTCAACGCGATAACTAGCGAAACTATCGAGGTACACACTCCACAGCTATCTGGGTCCGCTACTGATAGACAAACAGGAAGGTGCATATGTAGACGTGGTCGTGAAATTAGGTCGCATTAAACTTCTGAGCAAACAGTTTGATTTATGTGAAGAAGCGTATGTCTATTCTCTCACTTCATTTTCGAATGTATTTAACTTTCCTGCGTAGGCGTAACGCGAACACCTCCGTCCAATGCCCTGTTCCGCCTGGCCCCTACGTGGTTCAGCACACTGTTGCTCTTCCGAAGGAGGTTCCTCGTGGTCAGTTCAAAAGTTATTCAATATCATGGCACGAAGTAACTTTGATGGCTTCTAGCTAAATTTGAGGTTCATGTTGATGGGTACAGTGTTGATGACGATAATTTGCTTTGCTTGGATCTTGAGGCAGATTTCCGCTGGAGGTTCCCCCACCGCCTTTGGTAGACGTGAAGATGGTCCCGGCCAACGCCCCATACGATGAACTCTAATGTTTACGTTCTTTCTCTTACCAATCATGACTAAATTGTTGTGTCATCGTGTCGATGGAAATGATGCATCATTTAGCATGTTATACCACTTAACTCAATATCTTGGATCAAGTGATCTTTGCAATGATTCTTCTGCCATTCCAAGGAGGAGCGCACTTAGTATATTATGGGTATTTTGCAGAGTGACTCGTTCCTAACATCGGTAACGATATCCCGGCGGCGCCCGCTTGTTAATTGAATCTAGTGGCCTGGACCTTGGCAGCGTTTCTTTGCATAAAAAATATCGGTCAAGTCGTCTGGTGGGCAGAAAGCAGTACTTACGTGAAGATATTCCACAATGCTGTTTGGTTGCGGTAGATCGCTAGCCCTATTTTTGAAAAGTCAGATCTGACAACATCGAGGTGCTCGTCTTACGAACCATCATCGGGTGAAGCCTAAACGAGAACCAGGAGAGCATGAGTCAAAATCTCCAATGATGAGGGGCCAAAATAATCAAATAGAACGCACCCCGTCAATGAGAGCATCTGCATATTTAATAAGACGATTTCCCCCACTCTCCTTGAGCCCGTTCACACCAAGTTGCCATGGCATGATGCTACTAAGGTGTTAGCCCGAGGCGTTGTGAAATTATCGCAATTCATACCCTCTGCAGAATACTTTTTAGTCTAGAGATCATGGTTAAAGTGACTGACGTACCCATGCTCAGTCTTGAGAGCCAAATCTACCCATTCCGGGTAAATATCCGTCTTATTATCTATCAATTTATTAGGCCTATTTTTGGGCAATTATGAACTGGGTCGACCCACCAGAGCCAAAGAGACCAAATTCCTCAAGGACGACGGGTTTGTTGGCCTTCTTTGCCGCTGTCGGTGGGGGGTATTACTTCAATTTCAACCGACAAAAGTAAAAAACATACCATCCGCATGTTGTTGAATCCATTCAAGACCCCATGATTTAGTAGTCCAATTGGATCCCGGGAAGTCCTGTAGGGGATCAGATTGCCGTTCATGAAGAGGGGGAACTCGTAACTGACCAGAAGAGGATACCTGTGATCCGTATCAGCTTGAATCAAAAAGCAGGATAAAATGGGTCAGGAATAAGGTCTCACCAGTATTGAGCATAGATATGCTGCATGATTAAGTTCATTAGGTCTTTGTTTCCAAAGTCAGACAGATAAAGAGGACGCACATAGGTTCCGAAGTCAATGTTTTCGAGTTGAAGATCGAGGCCAAAATCCTCGCCAGCTGGGAATGGTCAGTCAAGTACAAGGGAAACATTCGATCACCACATACCTTGTCCGTTGTAGTTGTAGTCAGAAATCCATGTGTTATTCCACCAATAACCAACTGGTTTTTTCCAGTAGAAATGACCCTCTCCTCCGGTAGTGATCATGTGGTTGCGGTCGCTGATGTCCGGCCGGGGATTTGATATGAGTGCCCTCGGAATAATGTTGAACAACGTACAGGTCGCGGATAAATTTCGACTGCTCTTCATACCATGTATGAAGAGTATTGGACCCGGGAACACAGTTAGGACCCGCAGGAAGGTCACCAGAACAGCGGGCTTCGTTCATGAGCTCCCATGCAAAGATGTTCGACGAGTGCTTGTATCGGTTGACGATAGTCTGGACATAACGCTCTGTAATTGCAATCAGAGATGGGTTCCGACGAAATTAGAGTCAATACGCACGGTAGGAAGAAACGATGCGCCTGTCTGTGTAGAAAACGTCGTGAGTTTGACCAGCACCAGCAATCCAGTCAATGTATAATTCTGTGCCCTATTTGTTTTTAGATGGTGCTCTTGCGAGAGAACCCTTCGCCACTTACGCCATAGCCGACCCTAGGTTGAAATACATGAGGATAGCACTCTTCATTTCAGTGAGAAAGCTTACCAGTTGTTTGTAAATGCCAAGATGAGTTTGATATCGTATTTTCCGGCGGTCTCGACAACATAATCCAAACGCTGGAGCCCTTGAGGACCATCGTTGAGAACCCATTCCGTTGAATTCCAGACCTTTGATAACCATGAGCAAAGTCAACTTGACATAAGCGATGCAGAATTCCCACTTGGTAGTAGGTCAGGCCAGATTCGAGAGCGCCGGCCAGTTCCGACCCATTGATAGCGTTGAATCCCCAAGTGCGGACGACCTTGATACCACCGGCTTGCATTTCTTTGAATGTAGCATCGACATCCTCTTTAGTAGTAAGCAGGGGAAGCCACTATAAAATATTAGCAAAACAAGAGAAACACTGTGTTGTGAACATTTACATATGAATTCGCTCCAACGAAAGCCTGAAGTAGCTGTCAGTGAACACATGAAAACCCAAAGGCTATAACTCACGAACGGCTTGCCATCCACCTCGAAGTTGCGCCCGCGTGTGGTCGCGAAACCTTTAGGAAGATTGGATGGCCTTTGAGCAAAGGCTAGAGCCGCAATTGTCACCAACAGACAGACGAGGGAGGACCACATCTTTGGCAGTTAACTGGTCCAGGCGAGGCCCGTTTTATATTTGCGGCCGCTTTTTCTTGGCTTCCCCAGAGATCTCGGTGAATCATCGGCCAAACGGTTCGCGATACTTTCACAAGGTCCAATTTTGATGTGAGGCTTGCAGGAGAGGATTCTCGACGGAAGAAACGCAAGCCAATCAGTGGCAATGGTCAGAGTGCGCCTCTGGTTTTGCCGGGCTCAGCGTCAGATGTTCAGGTGCACCGTATGATAATTGTTATTCTGGGTATCTTGTATGCTGGGATCTGAATGACAGACAAAGGCAAGGTTGTAGTACGTAGAACGACAGAGAGCCATGGTTTAGAGTTTGGACTTTCGTTGTTTGGGGTCTTTCCAGGTCTTTCAAGTCCTTCTCCACCACAATTGATGGGGTCCCGACTATTGTAAAATCTAATCGTACCTGGCCGGTTTCTTGTAGCTTGCTCCCTGCCAACCATTACTTCCATTTTCCCATCTCATCAAAGTCTTAGCGACATTCCGCCGGGTCCTCCGTGTTCGAATCATGCCAAAGAGTGCGAAAAAGCGCAAGGACAAAGCTGCAGACTTCAGTGTAAAGCCGATGCCATCTCTCCGCCATGTTGACACTAAGAAACGTCGCAGAAAGCAAAACTAAAGTTGGGGAAAGAGAAGAAAGCACCTTCAAATGTGATAGATACATCTTTTAAGGCTCGCTGTGGGTTCCAGCAGGACGCTTTGATGAGATACGTGCCTGACATTTTGCAGCTATCGCGCTCCCAACGCAGAGCATCACAGCAGCAAAGGACGATAATACCCCTACAACCAAAAGGAAGCTCTCTATCAATGACTTGATTGCCCACCTAAAGCACTACAGTCCTTCCGTCAAAAAAGGTGCGCTCCCGACTTTCCGGATATTTGAATCGCGCTAACTCTCCTAATAGATGCTCTCACAGGGCTCTTGGAGCTTTTGGAAGCGTACTGGACACTTGTTGATCATCATTTAACCCAGCTTATTAACCAGGTTGCTCGCATGATAGGTGATGAGGTGTGTTTTTTTGCCAACTTCTGACTGAAGAAACCTCACAAAACTCTAGGACGCAGGTGTGCGGAAACAGCTCCTGTCCTTTCTTTCATGGCTGCTTCCGAGATTGTCCAAGGTGAGTTTCTTTGGCCTAATTTGGATTCGAATGGTAGTGAATGTTTGAATCACAGGAAGACCTAATCCCCCATGCACCTACCCTGTTGCTATTCACCACCTCTGCACAGACCCACATTTTTCCTGAAATCAGGATTGACGCTATGCGTTTCCTTACTCTTCTCCTTGAACAAATACCCGAGTCACTTGTGGACGGGTGGAACACAACGGGCCCAAGCCATGGAAGGCGCATATTAGAAGGCTATCTCGGAAACCTCAACGCAGGTACAAAATTCGGCGACGCGGAAGGTATGCTCCTGTCGCTTTTTCTTCCTGCCTAAACATCAATATCAAATTTGGGAGGAATAGGTCCTCCGACGGCAACGTCAAGTTCCAGCGTTATTCTTTCACCGGTAGTAAGTTGATTTCCTGTTGTAAGTGAACAACTCTATCCTCTAACAAAATGTTAGTCAAAACTTGCTGTGCTACAATCATTCTCATGTTTCCTTCGTGCGGGATTATTAAGAAACAACCACAGCGGTATCAGCCAGTCTTCGGAAATCCCATTGCACACATGGTTCATGTCACAGTCTTTCACATCGCGAGGTGCTTATCAGAAATTCGAGAATACCTTGCTGCCTACACCCCAGCTGTTTCAGAGTACTCAACGGACATCGACTTGCATCAATGAACAAAACGATGCCTACGAGGGCCCCAAACACCATGCATTCGTTCATGATACGATACCATGGTCAATGCAGGAAATAGAGGATGTCGTGACACCATCTGGAAACATTCCAGATGGATGCAGCGCCGGGGACTCGGTGTCGGTGTTTCTCTCAGTGTGTAGCTTATTCACCTGACTTATATCCCGGCTTATCATCATCATCATACAGCATCTGTCTCGGACCCTACATCCCATCCTGGTGTCTACAATTCTGGACTGTGCCCCATCTGTCTTTGCACCTGATGGGAGAGGTAGTGACACTGAAGCATCCATGATCACGGTTGTCAGCCGGATCGCGTCGCTCCTATATGGTGCGATTGTTGAGGGAAATGAAGTGGCGAGTAATGCAATTCATTAATAATTTCATTATCTAAACTCAGCCCAGGCCCCTGCTTCGTCTTTATCGGAATTAGAAACACTGCTGGGTTATATGGCACCTTATTTTCCCTTTATATCCTCGAAATCTCGAGACGCCAAAGTCAGGAACTTAATCGCGTTCGTGTTTATTTGATGATTATGCTCATACTCGGGGGTAGTTCAATCAAGATTTCCAAGAAATGAACCTCATACACTGCGAATTAACGTCGCTACTGGTTCTTCACTCCAACCCAAAAACAATGGAGATTCGATTGTCGAATCCCAAAAATGCCCTGGTTCTGCAGATCGCAACTGTCAGTGATTTCATGGCAAAGCTTCTTCGTGGTCAAAGCACGTCAAACAGTCAAATTTCCCGCCCCATATCGGCTGAATCTTATCTTGGGCTTTTGCCGAGTATCTGGGCGATCATCAGCAACCCTTTTGCTGAGCTACGCTCACACACGACCGACGTCTTGCATGCGCTATTATATCATGCGAATAGAACATCTTCGAAGTCTGCCGCAAAACGACTCTCGATCGAATTTGTGGCGCGATTGATGTTGGTTGGTTGTTTGATATTGGTAAATGCATCAGTTAGTTAATATGATTTCTCCTTGGTTTTGGGTTCTAGCTCGGGACGGAGTCACAATACCGGGGTACTTTCAAAATCCGGAGCGATGATCAGGTGCAACAGCAGTTCGAAGATTGGTTAGTTCACCTGCCCCAAGTCCTTTGGGAGATAGGCCACAATGACTTAATCGCTACGGAGGTATGATTGGTTTCAGTCAACTTTTCAGATGATTGACACAAGTATCAGGTTATCCTACGTTTTTTGTTACGCTTTTTACAGCGCCAATCACCGCTCGTTCAACCCCAAGTAGGTAGAAGTCGATTGTTTCATCACTTGGCGTGATCTTTGATCGGTTTTTATTTATTGATTCAACTATATCAGGTAGTCTCGTCTCTTGGATCCCGCCTCGTCCCTTATTTCACTATCAACCATCCGGTCCGCGGACAACTCTCTGGACCGTACAGCAAACTTCCGTCCACACAGTCACATGTCCGGCGATTGTGTTTGGATGTGGCATCTACTCTTTTGGTCCGTCGTGGGGAGCTCGGGATCGGTGTGTCCGAGACTTGTGATGTCCTCTTCAAGGCAGTGGCTTCCGTTGTAGCAGATTCAAGCGAAGGGGAATACTGGGTCCACATTTGTAAGGTTATCTCTTCCCATTGATCTCGTCGGAGTCGAAGAATGGAGTGTTAGTTTCAGGTCAGGGGTTGAAATAAATGGAGATTCCTCATCAGAGAATAACATAAGCCCAGCCCACCATTCCAGATGTGATCCTAGGTGTCAAGCCCGTGGAACTTTTCGCATCCACTCACCCGCTGTGAGTGATTGACACCAGCCTAACAATGGATTGCAAAGTCAAATGTCGTCTGTCGATTAGGGGGCTTACTCTGACATTATGCATCGTGTATTGGATTTACATGCTATACCATCACAATCTCCTGTATCATTGATGCGGATTGTTACATATTTTCGTGGATATGCTACTGGAGCTATGACTATTGAAGCAATTGTAATAAACGGAGAACATCATACGTGACTGAAGCAGGTAGGTGATCTCGTTGAAGATTTCGAGCTTGCTCGACTGAAAAAAGGTGAGTGCCTTGCAAACCAAACCGCAGCTTCGAGCGACGGTTAGAATGGACGCATCAAGCGCCGCCCATCACCGAATACAAATTTAGGAATAAACACAGCAAGGGATATAAACGGGAATCAGACATGTTATGATGGATGCGTGAGTTTAAACCCAGGTCCAGGTAACACCAGAAAGACGACCAATTGAAGGATCGGCAAGTTGATCGAAGGCAGAGGGAGAGAAATCCAGGTCGAGGAGGGCGCAACCTGTGCAGCGGTCGGTAACGGTGATGGTAACACTCTTGCCTTGGTCTGATACGTTGTCAACGCCTGAGCCATGTTGCCAAAAATGAATACTCACAATTGGCCTTGATCTTGCGTCCACAGATGGGGTTCTGGTTGGGGTCGCCACCGCCATAGCCCCTGTACGTCAAAATAGTAAGTATATCAGGAGATCCCTGATTGAGGTAGAATACTCACGGGAAAACGTCGAACATGAGGTGAGAGACTGCAGCGATGAAGTCAGTATCTTTGTTTGTGATGCCGCAAGCGCCGAGACCAGCTAAGATATAGAATGAGCATAAATGAACTCAAGGACAAGGGCAGAAGCGTACTGGCGTAGAAAGTGCCCTGTCCAGTCTGAGTTCCGACAAGGAAGCTGGGAAGGTTGGATGTGGGGGAAGGAGCGGGTGCCGGCTCCGTGGTGGTTGTGGCAGCAGGTTCGGTAACAGCATCGTGTGCAGGGGCAAGCTGGTGGGTAGTAGCGGGCGGGGGAGGAGCAACCTTGGTAGTAGCAGGCGGAGGGGCAGCCTTTGAGGTAGTAGTCTCAGCAGGTGGTGGGGCAACCTTTGTAGTCTCTGGAACACGAGAAGAACTTGTCACAGGTTGTGCAACGACCGAAGACGAGGGACGGGGCTTGCAGCGCTTGCCATTTTGACGGCGGCGGATAGTCGCGACGGGCTGGTCGACAGGGATCGGTGCAGCGACGCGACCGGAAAGGGCACGATGGTGGACACCGCGGTGAACGTGGGGGGTGGTGAGAGCACTGACGGAGACAACGAAGGAGAGGAAAAGAAGGAAAGCCTTTGCGAGGGTCATGGCGGAGGGATGGAAGGAGTGCTGGGGGGGAGAATAGGACCGAAGGAAGGGTACTTATAGAAGGAGTGAAGGGACCCGCAAGCAGGAAGTGTAATAAGGGGGGAAGACAAAACTTTTTCAAGGAAACCTCGTAACCGTTGGTCTGTTTGTTCCGTGTTTGGCTTCACAACGTGCGTCACATGCATTATAAACTTGTCCTTGCTTTTTCCCTCCAAGCCCGGCCCAATAAAAAATTCCTGCCATCCCTATTTATGTACATCATATGCCGGCACTCGCTTTAGCCGCATACATTTTTGCCAAGCTTGTACTAGACGTGTCGCCCAGGCTCTTTGCGTACGCATCTATCTGACCCAACAACAATAAACTCTCCAGCCGGTTGGGCTCTGCTGGGATCTTGAACAAACGTGATACATCCTCCTCCGGGAGAGGGGCCAAGCCCTGCGCAATCCGAGCCTGGTTCTCTTCCTTGCGCTTCGCAATGTAATTATCGGCCTTTGCTCGCTCGCGGGCGATCTGCCGTATCAGATACGACACATTACCCTCTTCTGTCCGATATGCATCTACTGCCTCAACGATCTGCTCCAGGTTCCGCGTCACGCCAGCGGTTCCCAGGTCAAGTGCTGCATAGGAGGGGCTAACAGCCGTCTCATATGCCTCGAGGGGTGCGGCATCAGGGATTGTTGATGGTACCGCCTTCGTCAGAGTACCGAGGAATGAGCTTAGAAGAGGATTTGTGCGGATTTTGAGTGCAAGTTCTTCCAGAATCGAAGAGAAAGTCAGTCGATGGTTAATCAGGCTGTCGTGGCTCCTCGTTAGCACATGGTCTCCAAAACTAGAGATGCAAGACCCGCGCAAACGCGCCGGACGTCCGATCCTACCTTGCGGTGTTAAAATTAGATTTCTTGTATGCATCCATGAAGGCGGCCGTCAACCGGTATGCACGGAACGAGGCGTTTCCCCGTGCGGTTTGCGATAAATCTAGAAACCGAGGGGCCAACAAAATTTTTGAGTACCCTTAATCGCCTTTGATTTCCACCGGGGGCTGACTCACCGTGTACGATTACAACCCCACCATGGCGGAGCTTTTCTTGATGAATGGCCAGAGTATCCACCAGGGACTGGCTAAAGAAAGCACCAAGTGTTGTTGCTTGATAGAATCCCACGACGCTATCATCTGCTTGCACTTCCTTCAAGGAACGCAGCATCGATGCCTGGTGACGAGCTGGGAGAGAACAATATCCCGTTAATCTGAGTGTCTTCACTCATGTGGCGCACGCATACCAATAGCTTTGGCAGACTTTTCATCGTCATCGTGTGTATGGTGCGGCAGGGGAAATGAATTAGACACCTCGAGGGTACCATCCAGGTCGAGTCCCAGCAGCAGTCCATGAGCTGTTGAAGAGGGTGCTTCGCGTGCATGTTTAATTATTTTTGTGACGACCTAGGCATGGCGCTGAGAACTTTCTCATACGGAGTAGAGGGCATCCGCAGCAATGAATATTGTTTCGTGAGAAAGGAAACTCACCATTCCATCGAGCTGGATGGTTGTGAGAGGAATTTCGGCCTCAATGTCGATCACCTTGGCCATCGATGCTGGAATGGCTTCATATTTTGGTTGGGGCGCAGCAGGGGCAGCCGATGGTGCAGGGAGAGACGCTGCAAGCGCAGCAGCCATAGATGGGGCGGCCATACTTTATATCGGGGATGGGGGAATTCACGCAGACTAATCAATAACAGTAGCAAGATGGTATTGAGACGAAAAACGCTGAAGCTGATGCCAATCAGGGCCAAATACGTGTTAATATATTAATGAATAATAAATACATATACTACAGAGAGTCATCGCGCGATAGGCCGGAAGACACAGGGTAATTGCGAACCGTCCCTGCAGCCTCGAGGTCGTTATTTGGATGGATGGTCAAGCTTTTAGGACCGATGGCGGGCCCATAACTGCCTGGGTATGTGTACACTAGCCAAATTATTAGGATGGAGCCGCTGACAAAGCGGTCGGACGGAAAGCCGCGATCGTCGTCATTGCGTTGTGGTTTCCTCTGCTCATCGAGCGCTTCACTCACTTGCCATGTCCCGTTCAGCTAGAATCACTTTTCTCCTCTTTTTGGACATTCTTTTTTTCCTTGTTGAACTCACCGTCGGTTCGTGTCTCTCGGCATCCTTCTTGTGCTATAATTCTCATATATTACACAGGATATGCTGTTGGTTCTCTGGCTCTCATTGCAGACAGTTTTCATATGCTCAAGTACGTCATTGTGTAAACTGTGAACATATCTATTCAACATGTCTCCATAGCGATGTAATGAGCCTCATGGTGGCCTTATACGCTATCAAGGTAATCACAATTCCTTTTCCTATCTTCCCCCTCATTCAAGTTTGTATCCTAGTTGGCTGCATCAACTGAAACAGATTCTCGCTATTCCTATGGCTGGCATCGGGCCGAAATTCTTGCAGCTCTCGTGAATGGCGTCTTCCTTTTGGCATTATGCTTCTCCATCTTTCTGGAGGCTTTGGGGCGGTTTTTTGATACTCAAGGTGCGCAATACTCCGTACTGCACATATTCCTCCTTTTATATGTCACTAGAAATCTCCAATCCCTGCCTCATTGTGATTGTTGGCTCACTCGGACTAGCCTCCAATATCGTGGGACTATTCCTGTTCCATGGTACGCCCCACTATGTCATACCATAAGACAACTCATCATTCTTGCAATAGAACATGGTCATTCACATGACCACTCTCATGACCATTCGCCTTCCAAGACACCGACAATCACAGGACGTAACCCTACAGAAGACGCCACACCTGCACGCAGACGGTCCACGAAGAGACAAACCACTCTTCGTGGACGTTCACGTTCGCCTGTGCTTTCAATTGACGAAAGCTACTCCTCTCTTTACGGACACCCTGCTGCCACTCGCGCATCGCTAGTTCTAACGGCGCAAGAGATTGCCCAAGCTCGCTCGCCCTCACCTACCGCACATCGACACAGTTTCTCACATGTTCGCCGTACCTCTGACGGTGTTGATCATCATCGGCTAGGTCACCCATCTTCAATGTCGGTAGCGGACCCTATTAGCAATGAGATTCTACCTTCACCCAGTAGTGAAGTAACGCCTTTACTTCAAGATGATACCGACTCAGAACCAATACTTTCACACGGACACTCTCGTGGTGGTTCTATGAATATGCGTGCACTTGTTCTCCACGTAATGGGCGATGCTTTAGGCAACGTTGGCGTTATTGCAACTGGCCTTATTATTTGGAAAACATCATGGAGCTTCAAATATTATTTTGACCCAATCATCAGCCTGATCATCACCCTAATCATCTTTTCAAGTGCCCTTCCACTTGGTGAGACATCATATTCCGTCCATGAAGCCTATGTCTAATTATCATACAGTACGAAGTGCTTCATTTATCCTCCTGCAAGGGGTACCGTCAACAATTTCTTTGGATGAGGTCAAAGAATCCATTTTGGTGGTACCCGGTGTTATCTCCCTCCATGAACTACACGTCTGGCAACTGTCAGAAACTAAAATCGTCGCTTCCGTCCACGTCCTCGCTGATAGAAGATATGACTTCATGCGCATCGCTGCTAATATTCGTAGAGCCCTGCACCATCTTGGCATTCATTCTAGTACAATTCAACCCGAGTATGTTCAACCAGATAACCCTGTAGATTCGAAGGTTTGTCCGTTGACCTCGTACATCTGGAGTCGTCTGATACCTTGCTATTCAGCGTACCGACGAATCGTCGTGTCTCATAACATGTCCTCCGGATCAGGCTTGCGACCCATCGCAACATGCATGTTGCCGTGAGTCCCAATTTCTCGCCGATGAAATTTTTATTCATGCGTATCTCCCCGCAGCACCGCCTGTTGCTGATGTATAAATACACTTATTCATGTATTACCGAGTACAAACTATCAGTATCTACTCGTTCATGCATTTAATTCTGTCACAAAAAATGGAAAATTTGATACAAAATTCTGCGACGCCGCCAACTTTTGGGCAACCAACTTTCCTGCATGTTTCTCCCTCTGTGCGCGCAACCCTGCTGCTAACTGCCTTACCATCGCTGGGCTGTGCTGCCCTAGGACAGGTTTGTGTTCGCCACTGATGGTCCTCACGGCCCAGTCCAAGTGTGCCGCTGCAGTGAGGGCAGATGAAATAATAGTAACTAATATATCAACAGTAACGTTTTGTTCTGTTGGTTGCTGGAGGTCAATGGTGCTGATGATTGATGGCAACACAATATGCAAGAAAAGGGGTAATAATGGTGGGGTTTCCGATGATCGAGGAATGGCCAAGACGAAAGTCGCCAGACGCTTGACTATCTCAGTTTCCCTCATGCTTCCCGAAATGAGAATCTCTGACCAGAAGTAGCGAAGGAACTTTGTTGGTGACGAGACGCGCAGGCATTTCTCAATATCGAGACTGGGGGCCTTCTGTGCAGAAGCTGTAGTGATCGCATTGTGAATGTCCTGTTCGGGCTGTCCCTCCCACGTCCGTAAATCAACTGCGGTCACTTTGGTGGCATCTGGGATGTGTGTCCGATAAATGTCCCATACGTCCGTAGGAAAAAATCCATACCCACCAGAATTGCTTCTTGAAGTGAATTTGCTCAGTTTTGTCTTGATAGCAGCCACATCAAGATTAGTGATATTCTTGAGCCGCTTCAGACCGAGGAGGCCGTGGAGCTGGTCCTTGCACAATAGCACGACTGGTCGAGGGCATGAGGGTGATAAAACCAGGGTTTGGAGAATATCGAGGAACGCAGGATTCATGGGTCTTGATGGGAAAGTGGCCTTAGTCTCAGCCTATCATATCCTAGGTGACTCACTTGGTCGATTCAAACTCTTTGAGAATCCCCCTCACGACATTGAACAAGGTCCAACAGAGCAGAGGGCTGGTAAAATATGATATCCCATTATTCAGAACATCACTTTCGAGTTTTGATTTGAGTGCCTGAACAATAAGACTTGTCGATAACCTCAGCAGCAGTTTGGGAGGAGTTGATCTTTGAATATATAGAAGAGGACGCTGAGGAGCTGAAGGACATGTAACCAAAGAGACCTCACCTTAATATAGTATCCTCGATCCCTTCGCTGTTGCTATCAAACAGCGCCTTAAACCAGGCAGTGAATGCGATGGCCTCTTCCGTAGAAAGCGTGCCAGGATCTTGGACATTCGTGTAGGAAAACAGGTATGATGCAGACGTAGTTTGATCCAGCATGGAGATACTACTTGGATTTAACTTTTTTTTGCGTCAATGGAAATAAATAAATAATCACAGGTTCTTACCCGATATCGTACAACGATATACTGTACCAAAAGCACGATGTCTCCAAGATGACTGACAGCAGTCTGTGGATCCCCTACAATTATGTTAACGTCGTACCTTCCTATGGGTTACTATCTTACCAACAGTCTCGCAATCATATTCTTCCAAAAACCGCAGAGCACGGAAGACGACCTCGGTGAGCTTGACGTGGAATGAAAGAATATCCAAGGCGTGGTCACTGGTATTCAAAATCTTGCACAGATGGCTGAGATCGTCAGCGTCCAGAGATGTCGTGAATTGGGTGTATCGCTTATGTTTCTATCAATATCTAGTCCAGGTAGTTTCTATTCACGTACTTTCAACACGACGTGTGCGAAGGTATGATGACTGCTATTGTCACGCCAGATACGGTTAATCCAATTACATGCCTCGGCCACTTCGACGTCCGATCCTATTTTGCTCTCGAGGTAAGACTGACGATGGCCACATTAGTATTACATTTGGCTTCCAAGACTCGGGTACATACTGCGAAATCTACACCAGCCTCCTGCGCCTCAGCAAAAAGTCGAGAACCGCTGTCCATAGTGAAAGATGGATCTAGTTGAAGCGCAAAGTTCGAGTCAACGAGCTCATGTCGAATGAAGGAATGTAACAGATCGCGATCGAAATGACCACTTCGAGCATCGTCAATGCAAATGCTAATCAGTATATGATGGGCACTCACAAATCGTCGTCAGAGTGACCTCCCACTTGAGATAATATTTGGTCACATTGGACCATGAGATCAGGTCGCCTGTAAATGTACTCCAACGCAGTCAATACCGCATTTCTCTACTATCGGTCAGCTGTTGGACATTCCCCTTGAGCTAACCCACTTACCCAATCTCCTTGTGACGCATTATCACCCTTCATCGCGGTTTCAAAAGATGTCATGAGGGATGGGAGCTACTATCTTCGGTGAGTAGGAGTATTGGTTCTCTTGATATTTCGACTCACACGACCAACTATGAAAGCCCTCCATATAATACTCTTGCTAGGGTTTTGAGCGAGACACATGAGGGCTGTTGTCAGTAACTGTGTGTAAAACACGGTTGGTGTCCACGCAGTCCATCGAAGTATGGCGATCAGTATGGCCACAGCATCATTCGTGCAACCAACTCCATAGTCATGACCACGCTGGTTAATCTACGAGGTCCTTGTTGAATACACCTCCACATTCTCCCGTGAAAGACACATACCCATTGATGAAATATGAGACTAAAGGTAATGACATCTGCATCCGAGCCTTGAACGTCGTTCTTCCCCGTGTTGAGTTGCATGGATTGTATCATTTGAGCTTCACGCGCAGCTTTGACATCATCCCCCATCAGAATGCTCAAGGTAAAGACAAAACCTTCCAGCATAGTTCGAACTTCTGGCTCCAGACGATATTCCATCATGAGCAGATCGTTCGCACTAGCATAATGCATAGCAGCCTGGGTATTGGATATTTGCGGAAGGTCAGAAACGCAATGGAGGAGCAGAACCAAAAGCTGCGAGGCCGAAGGAACGAGTTGATGAAAGTGCGAGATAGGTAGCGTATATGCGGTTCGAAGAAGCGCCACTGCATCTTGAATCTTATTCAGTATCGTCACAGGGGTCTCTGTATAAGAGACTATCGATCCAATGGTTGGCATCCCAGACTCGTAATGCGCTTCAAGAGCGACACGACACAATAAGTTCAGCGTTGCAACTGTGTGTAGATCAGGGGAGCGAGCGGCCTGCAAGAACACGGTAACATATGTTGCCAGCGATAAGTCCCCGCTTCGCACCGCATATTTCAAGTATCCTTGAAGTTCCGAATCGCCAGGATATGAGGAGAACAGAGCGAGGATAGAATCTATTCAACAAAGACAGACGTTAGAGCTTCAGCCACCGCCCAGGAAACAACGTCGTTCGTGGAAGACGGACTACTCAAGTGATTTTCAATGGTTTCGTGGGAATGGGCGGTGGGATTTTTCTCGATGAATTTGCGGCACAGGGCTAGCCACTGGGCAAAGTTCAGAATTGGGTAGCTGCTTGAATGAGACTACGCACTTTTGCAGCGGAAAACCCACTCTGGAAGCAATTCCTTGTGAGTTCATCCAGATTCATGTTATGAAACTGATTTGATCTAAGCAACTGGTCCTGGGAAAGACACTGGTCGACAGCCACAGTCATGTGATTGATCAATTGACGCCTCCAGAGTCCAAACACGGTGAACGAGACGCGGTGGTCAATTCAGACCCTGAAGTACCATTCATGATGTCATTGCACACCACCGGGTCTTGTTAGACTAATAATATGTCCTACCAGAAATTGTATTATCTACCCCCATAAACTCCCAGAACGTAGCGGGTTATGTTGACAAACTCTAGGTCGAATGCTGCATACTCTGTTCGACATGGGTTGCCGCCTCTTGCCGGTGGAGGATGTCCCGAAGCTCCAAGAACTGGGCATCCAAATGCATGTCAGCCCAAAAATAATCGCTTGTGTGTAACGAGTCCGAACGGCTGACCTTTTGTTCCTCCTTGAAGATCTGTTCCTTCTTCTGCTTCGCCAGATTCTCCATGTGAATCAGGAGTGACTATGGGTACCAAAAAATACAGGTCGCCAAAAGAAATTAATGTATGTCACCAAGAGATACTCACGCGAATGGATTTGCTATTGAGACCGCGAGATTTTGGGACGCGCTCGAGGGGTGCAGGTTCAAGGCCAATGTGATGGAAATGCTCGTGAAGGAATTTCACATAGTGCTCCAGACACTCGAGGTAGTGTCTCTTCTTCTCGTGAGATGAAATGGATTCCTGGCTCGTATCCGGGGGTAGGGGTGTGGGGAATGAGGTGTCTATGACAGTAACCGTGTCCAGTATACCGTGGCTCGGGGGTCCGGACCGCGATGGTCTTTCTGAAGCCCATAAACGCGGACGACTTGAGCGATGGGATCGCAATATATTCTGATTTGCTTGTGTCGAGTTTTCAACTAGTAAATCACTAGGGGTGGGGAACGTTGGCTGGGAAAGCGGGGTGGGTGGAGGCGGTAGAAGATGGCCGTAGGTAGTTTGAGGAGCTGGCGCATACGTACGCGGCTGTAAATCCGCGTGAACTTGGGAGGGAATGGAACTTGCGAATGAACATCCTGGATTTGTAGTCGACATACTATCCTCCGGGTGATGTGAGTGTGTCCGGAGGATTGACGCGCATCCTACGAGATGCACTGGAGCGTGGAGTTGTGGGATATCCAGTCTCTGGTCATATTGTACTCCCTCCCAGAATATTGCACGGTCGGGTGAAGGTTCCGGATCATCATATATATGTGACGCATCATAAAATCCATCCTCAGAAAAATGGGTATTTTGGTCGTAGGAGGCTTCCGATAGGAAAGAAGTTGTCGCTTCGTCCTTGAGGCGGTCATAGCCTCCATAATATCCTTGAGGAGACTGCTTCTCATGAATTTCCGAATTGCCATTCCAATGACCACGATTCCACTCACTGCACCAAGACCATCCGAGTAATGGCTCAGCTGTTGACCCTGCGAGAAATCCGGGTAGCTGTAATGCAGCATGATTTTGAATCCAGACGGAAGTGCCAGGGAGCTATATGATAGGGTGATAGTTGCGAGATTTCGCAACGTACTCGATTTTAAATGTCCACAACGATCTAGGACCAGTGGCAGAAGCCCGTGGTCATGAACCTGAGTGGACCTTTTTGTTGCTAACACGTAAACGGGAAGACCACCACTGAGGAGTCAGTCACGAATTGGTGGATTGGAATTACCGATATGAACATTAAGCGCCTAGTTACATACCAGCTGAAGATGAGAAGCCAGATCGCAAATGTAAAGTGAGGTCAAAACACAGATTCGCCAGGATCTTGAGAGGTAAATTCAGGGGGCTGTCCACAAGACGGGAAACTGGACCCTTTCAGGCGAACCGATGTCCTGGGCAGGCCAAGGTTTTTGGGCAATCGTGAGTATCAGACCGCGGGCCCTTGACACAGTCGGTCTCCCTGTGTGAATTAACAAGGACCTGGGACCACATCGGCAGACTAATACGTAGTTTCACTCGGATTTCTTACAGTCAAACGGACTCGATGCTCTCAACATTCTGGGATTTTTAGCCAGTCAGCCGTCGCAATTAAGATTTACGCAGTTGCGGCAGGCATCGCCATCTACCTGCTTGATGGATCCCACGGTTTCACCGCAAGAAGTCGAGAGAGAGAATGACTCGAAGAATTCTCTTGCCGGAGAGGAATCCTATTGCCAGAGTTGGTGGTCTGGGGTGGGCAAGCCAGGCGACTACAAGGACCGCCTTTTCGTCTGAGTGAAATTTCGAGCTGTACATACGCTCTGGAGAACGAGTGAAGTAATCCGGTAAGACAGTGTGAGGAGGAGGTTGTATAGAGTTGTGTGCTGAGAAGATCTCAGTGTGCGGATAAATCCACAAAGGGGCGCCGAGAGCATTTCAGGGACATTGCCGGTTTGAGTGCGCTGACAACGCAGCCGGAATTAGGACGAGATTGGCCAGGTTCGGTGACGGGAGCTGAAAGGCCACGTCGCGGCAGAAAGCATATCTATGACAAGACTCCTTCAATAGTCAAGGCAAGTGTCCAGATCTTTGGAATCTGGACCCGTCCGGTGTAAGATCTGGATTCTGGACGTGGATCTCGTAGTTAATGCGCGGATCGAGCGGAAAAGTTGTCGACTATGCTATTCAGCGCACGCCGACATTGGTCTCCAACTTCTGTAGTCAACTTGGATATCCCGACTTCATTGGCTGGGGATATCTTAGCTTCCCGTAATGGCTCCAGTGCTATCTAAGATCCACCTGCAATATCCTTGTACACTCCCATATATATTGTGAACCAACAACTCTGTGATTTTGGACATCGTTGCGAACCACGCTCTCAATGTCACCCCGGACGGCTTCACAGGACTATACCCACCACCACCTTCCATCCTCTAACGAGGACCTAGGACCTTCTATGGGTCTGCCTTGTGCAAGCCAAACGGTAGTTTATACATCACACAAATACTTCACCCAGACATCTTCGAGCAAGTTGTGCATTGCCCATCCCTATGCTCGGCTATTTGCAAAAAAAGACGATGCGAAGCGTCGCCGAATCTGGAATCATGCTCTTGAAAAAACCATTTTCACCCCATACGAACTGTAAGTTAGCCGCGTCTTCTTTTATTTGGTCATTATCTCCAACTTGTTGCAGCTCGACGCTTGGGGCACCTCATCGACGAACCATATATCTCGCGAGCCTGGAAGCTCATATAGACAAGTTACTTGCCCAACTGTTTGAGTATGCCATTTCCACGCACATCTTGCTATCTTCTGATCGTTATTGCTAGCATCGGTTGCTGTCCGGTTTCAACGGTAGAACTCGAGCGCTTCCGAGGCCTCAACTCCAAAACTGCAAAGGTATAATTGTTCTAATTCATCACACTCAAGTTGACCGCCACCTAGAGTATGGTGTCCAACCTCCAGCACGACGTATCAGTGTCCAGGCTCAAACTCCTCGAGCTCGAGAGGGCGGTAAGTCCTTCCCGAGTATGGGTCCATACAGAGTATCTGAGTCCGAGATAGAACGCCGAGTTGGAGCGCTCGTTGCGCGCTTCTAATCATGTCGCTGAGTTTCGTGCGAGCCAAGCCGAAAGCCAGTTTTTCGATGGGAAGTTCCTCTCCCTGGATGCGGCAGTTGATGTACGAAGGGAGCGCAACAGCAACTAAATTTACATGACTGTAAACAAATAATTTTTCTTGAAGCTGGATGTTTCTCGCTCGAGTGTCTCCCAGCATCCGTATGGCTACAAGCTTGAGGGAACCAGGACTAGTAGCAGACACCATTACGCTAGCTTCCTTCATAGTGATCATAACAAATCTAGCTGTTTATTGAGGAAGCTACAGAGCCATATGAGAATGACGCCACTAGTGGTGACGGCGCAAGCCCCGTATAACGAGTATGAAGTCAAAACATAGACCAATGAGCTCGCGCACGGAACAGGTTCGTCCTGGTAGTGGCGGCAACCGACCTGTATCCCCAGGTAAGGTGACTGCACCTCATGAAGTAGGATTATGGTATAGGAGACCGTGCACCTGGTGGCTGAAATTTTACTTTAGTCCCTGGATCTTTAATAGGACGCTGAATACAACCAATCGTTCTCAACACATGTGCTGACAGAATTCGTCAGTGTAAAGACCGCGAATGTTCAAGAGTACCGCCCGCGCTATGGCGACCTATACCGATTGCTTTCCTTGGTCTAGGCAAAATCGAAGAATGAAGAACGAATAAGGGACCATGTTTACAAACAGGAGAAGGTAAAGGCCACTTAGATCATTATGTTCTTCCCTGTGTTTTGAGTAAAAATCTGGCAGAACATGTGTTTGCACAAATTGTGATTAGGGTTGAGATTATTGTTACAGACAAGCGAATGTTGGAATCCTCTAGCTGTCCGTGTCAAATTATGGTCTATTGGTATCATTATAGAATACACACCTATTGTTCGTCATCCTGAGCCGCAAACTTGTGTTTTGTCCTTGATGCAACCTCCGTCATACCTCGACCACTCCCAGTAACACCAACTATGGGATATATGATTCAGCGACATAATCCAACATGGGTAGCGGGATCTGACCTTTTCCTAACGGATTATCTGGAGTTTTAAAGATACTTGTGCCGCTCACCCCGGCAATGTGGACTCCCTTCTTTGGCTTCTTTGCAAACTTCTGCCAGCTCACTTGCTTCTGCGTCTGCTCCTTTGCTTTGGCGGCTCTTACTTCAAGCTTTTTCTCATTCCTCTTCTTCTTCCTCTCTCTCTCCTCTTCTTCCGCTTTCGTGAGTTTGCGCTTGTTGGACGACTGAACAGTGGTCGAGTGGTTCGTGGGAACTGGCTTCAAATCGGCTGCTTTGACCAGTTCCGTCGTGTTGTATCCTTTGAAAACTATACTGCAAACTCGATTCTCCGCCGAGCCACCTAACGACGTGATCCGAGCGGGATACCAGGTGTTGTCTTTGGAGTATTTCGCCAAACACTCATCCCCAGCAGACCATGTATGCGCAGGCGTCGACGTGGCTGATCGACGAGAGCCCTCCGCCTTTGCCGAAGATACAGCATCTGCCTGAGCAATAGCAGCCTCAGTGAGCTGGATGAGTTCTTTGAGTTCTGAACGTAGCGAGGCAAGTTCTGTGTTGTCAGGATCATCGGATAGTGCTGCCTCGACCTGAGATAATTGGACCTGGTACGTTTCAAGATCTGCCTTGTCCATCGTAGGGGTTTAAATTAACAGATGGGACAATTGAGGAGGGAATGAAGCTTGACAATGGAGTTTTGTGGAAGAGAACAGGCGTGGGAACAATGGTGCTGTGTGCAACCTGAATCAAGTAATTACTGGTACAAATCCTTGGCATAGGTATATTCTAATTTTCAGTCCCACATCCCACTGCGATCGAGTTTAACCTTCTTGTCTTGCTTTGCCTTGCTGCCCTGGGGTCGCCCAGCCTGGCGCGTGCTTCGCTTTGAGTGGTATTTACGTTGTTGATGCGATCGGGTTTTCGAGAGGTCGGATGTAACCCTGTCCCTAATCTTTGAGAGATCCAATCCCCCCATCTTCTGGGAGAGTTCACCCGGAGAAAGAGGGCGAGTTTGTGAGTCTGTTGAAGGTTCCTCTGTTGTAGGAACCACCGGTCCTACGCTTTGTGTAGCATCGGGAGGTACGGCGGCCGTTACTGGGCGATCGTCATCTCCAACAGCATCGCCCACATTGAGTTGTAGTGGTAACTGAGGCATTTCCTCCCCACCCACTACCTTTCCTTCCCCGAGCTCTACTTTTGCACCCTCCGCCTCGTTTTCTTTCTCATTTTCATCAACATCGTCATCTCCTTGGATATCCTCTCCTTCCTCTCCTTCCTCCTCTTCCTCCTCTTCCTCCTCTTCCTCCTCTCCCTCTTCCTCCTCCCCTTCCTCTTCACTTCCACGACCCTCCATCCCAGCTTCCTCTTCCCTGACCGTATCCATATACTAAAAACCCGTCTGTGTTACTCCTACGAACCACCGGACAACCTTCGACTTACCTGTTCTAAAGTTCTCATTTCCTTGTTCCCGAATCCGCTCGCAGCCACCATCACATCAAGCCGGAATTCGCCTCCCGAACAATCCTCTTTGAGGACGCGACTGAACTTAGGATACAATACGCTCTCGTATTGGAACCGACGTCGGAAAAATGTTCTTATGCATTCCACATCGCGATTGAAATACCTGGTACAAATGTGATCAGACAACTGCACAAAAATTGCGAAATTTGACATATACCATTCCGCATTCTCATGCGACGTGCTGACCATCTGTGGAAAATCAATGACAACTGGCTCACCAGATTGTCGGCGAACAAGGATGTTGAACTCATTGAAGTCTCCGTGGATGAGGCCAGCATCGGCAAAGCGAACAATAAGATCCATCAACTCGGAGTAGAGTTTTCCTGGAGATGGCAGTTCGGCGATTTGACGTCTTAACATGGAAAAGTGCGTTACATTTCGTTTTCACACATGATGGAATACTCACAATGGGTAAGCGTCGATATACTCCATGAGTATGCAATGCCTTGCTTGATCCACCGGGCGGGGTACAGGAAATTTGTGCTCATGAAGAACCTGTAGGATATCATTAAGTTGTAGATCGAGGGTGTAGTCTACGCAAACTTACTTTTATGAAAGCCCATTCCTTTTGAGCGGCGAGCCGCGACATATACATCCACGATGCCGATTTCCGCTTCCCTAGGTAATCGCGCTTTTCCTTGATTGCACGAAAAGATATGCGACCTAATCTGGATCAGATTTAATTCAATTCTCTCAGCTTGCAGGATGGAAACTGACCTATGCATCTTGAGGACCAGTTCATTCCCATCCGAGTCCGCCACAATATAGATATCTACAGATGTCCTTCTCAACCTCCTACTTTGGTGGCACTATGCAATGAACGTACCGGATTCTTTGCCTACTCCAATCTGGTTTCCAACCGAATGCATCGAGTCCCGTTTTGAGAGCGCTCGCATAGCCAGATAATCATAACCGCCATATGTCAAGCGATATCCATCATCTAGAAATCGGGCATTACAAGCAGGTTCTAAAAATCCCAGAGAGTGACCGACATCTTGAATTTTGGACCTTTGAGACAAGGTTGCGTTTGGCAAGACTTCCAATAAGCTTATTGACACCGCCATTCCTCAAACCAGATATCTGAGCAATGAGCGGAGTTGGAACCACTTCATGATTTTTGGAGCCCATTTCAACCTGATTGAGATTAGTAAACGCATTGTTAGTAAATGGAGATTCGGAGCGCACAGCAGTAAGGACGCGAAATTCATCGGATGTTACGTATCTGAGGTCTGTGGCATCTAATTTCATGGTGTCCTGGAGATGGGGATAAAGGTCAAAAAGTGTTTGGCCAATTGCGAATTGAGATGCTTCTCCCACGGGGCCAATAACCCCTGTCCATGCCATCAAAAGAGGGGGTTGCAAACAAATTTGTCTTTCTCATCCTTTATCTTCATCGAAGGCTCCCTGGAAATGAGCAGGAGAAGTGGTCGGGTTCGTCGGGCCCTTAAAGTATGTTCTCATATAAAGTTTGATGTCTTGTCCTTCATTTCGTTAATTTCAGGCGGACTCAGATGAGCTTTCGGCGTGCCTCAGAGATAGGAACCCGCTGTAGGTGCTTTGACATTCCCTCTACGTATATCAATCTCACAAAGTCCAACAGACCACACCTCAGTATCTCCCAGAGTTCGGAGTTGGAAGAAGATGAGAAGACAGCCATCTGGAATCTTTTCGAAGAAAACATGTTTGACCTGTGTGTACTGTATAATTGTAATATGATTTAACTCAGAGAATCCAATAAGGTACTCCAACTCATCCTTCGGGTGGAAGCCCCTGAAGAGAAAGAAAGAAATATTTCATCAGTTATCTCGTTTCTTGGTGGTATATGATACTGAGGACGCAAGCGAGATAGCTGCTTTCTGTATGTTCCGGTTCGAGAATGAGGAGGGGGAGAACGTAATATATTGGTACGCAGGTATTGTTATTTGGAAGATCTTACCGACTTAATTTGATGCAATAGCTACGACATCCAGATATCTTCTCGGTACCATCGTAAAGGGATAGGGAAGAGTCTCATTGAGATTCTGGAGGTCATCGGCATGGGATTTGAGATGGAAAAGATCGTCTTAACGGTTCTCAGAGGTCCGCTCCCTTTTACCCAACTACCACGTAAATTTATTCAAAGTTTCGTTAGCTAACACGAGAGCCCTCGCATTTTATGAAGCATGCGGGTACGCTGGTTGTGGTCAATAATTCTGGACTATTAATCACTAAAATTTCTTAGGTTCGTGATTGATCCGGCTTCGCCCAGCCAATGCCTTCCTGCAGATGATCCTAGCAGAGAGGATTATGATTATGAGATCATGTCGAGGGGAATAGGTGGGTAGATAATGTAATTTGTTGGGCATCTATTTGGTGTTGCTTGGCAAAGGCTTGTCTCGCTATTCCGAGTGTAGTTGTCGAAGCCGTTTTGTCCGTTGAAATCATGTTGTCAACTTCCCTCCGTGCTCTACGCCCTTGCGTGTGTCGTATACCTGGACGTCGTTATGCCTCACACGGGGCTCCTCAGTATAACGAGCCTTCAGGTTACCTCTTTGGAGAAAAGGCAAGCAATGGCGGACGTTCTCCCTTCAGCCCGAGCTAACCCAAACCTTTGTATCCAGCCTCTACCACCCGGCCAGAAGCGCGTGAAGGAGGATTGGGAGAATATCTGGTACTGGGGAATGTTTGGCTCTATGGCATTTGCGGCGGTCATGCTTTACTACAAGCCTGATACTAGGTGCGCCGTATCTGTTTCTCGTCGATTTGGACTGTGCTAATTTATCCTACCCCTTAGCATACAAACCTGGGCTCTGGAAGAGGCCAAGAACAGGATGGAGGCTCGGGGAGAGAAATACAAATACGAGCCGTCGTCACCATCTTCATAATTGTTTCTTCTCAGCTATTTTCATGCAATATAAATCACTGGATATCTATTCTGACTCCATGAGCGGGGCTCAAGATACGCTACTCTAAATGAATTGGAAAAAGATCAAGGACCAATGTCTAAATGAATAATCACGAGAGTGAATGATTAGTATGCCTAATTCTCCTCAACAAATTTAGTGTATGCCTCCTTTGTAAGGAGCTTTTCGACTTCCGAGGGATCCGACAATTTAATTTTGCAAAGCCAACCTGTCAATGCGAGTGAGTTACGGAGCCTCGTCTGACCGGATGAAGCTAACCATCTTGCTCAGCGGACTTGTTGAGCAAACCGGGCTGTTCATCAAGAACGTTGTTGACCTCTGCGACAGTACCGGAAACGGGAGAATACTGACAAGAAAGATAGTCATTATTATGGGAATGTCGGATTTAAACGCGGCTTACGATGTCGGAAGCTGCTTTTACACTCTCCACAGCACCAACCGATTCTGTGCCCACGTATTAACAATGTAAACTTTTCAGTATCTCAAAAACTGACCTCCTTGCTCAACTTGCCGACCCACGGTCGGCAATTCCACATACACGACATCTCCAAGTGTCGACTGCGCATGGTCGGTAATAGTGATTGTACCAATTCCTGCTTCGTTGTCGAAAATGACGGTTTCGTGTTCCTTGGTATAGTGTTTAGCTAGAAAATATTCAGTGAGCCGTCTCTGACCGCCTTGAAGATGGTCTTACTTATGAGTGTGCGAGCTCCGAAATTTGGGTTGAGCGTACGAGCCACAGGTGGCTTGCGGAGAATCAAGGAGATTTGTCGCGGGCGGAAGGCTGGTCGAAGAATAGAGTGCATGGGTGTGTTGTGGATTAACTTCAACGAGGAACGGGACGTTTTATCCTGTGAAATTTCGGATGGATCTCCTTCTCTTGCCTTTTATGTAACTGGACAGGTCTTCCGTGTTGTGGCATTAAGCCATGAAAATAGCGCTTCGGTCTAACTTTACGTATTACAGCTTCGGGATTCAAAATGCAATAGTGAACATAGGTTCAAGAAATGAAGTCTAATAAATTATGCAGTATGAAGATAAGTAGGGGAAGGTCTACACGGTGCCTACAAGCATTTCAGCCCAGCAGACAAGTGGGCCAGGATATTTACTACTTTCGTATGGAGTAGGGATACGCAGTCCTATTATTAATTAATACCACGCTCAGGTTACCTAGGCTACTTCCAGGATCTTAGTGACGAGACCTGTACCAACTGGATGAAGGGGTTAGCAGATTTTTTCCACAGATAAAAAATAACTCACTGGTCTTGTTGCCCTCGCGCAGAGTGAATCTGATACGAGCTTGAGAAGATTGGTGATGGAAAAGAGATAGTTCACTTACCGAGTGCCAACCTCAGCAGCAACGTCATGAACGAGGTCGCAAATGAGCTCAACGTTATCACCGGGCATAATCTAATCAATGTTATGAGTATCAGTGTCGAACTGAACGATAGATACTGACCATCTTTTCATTGGCATCAGGGACGCCCTCAGGCCACTGGAGGGAGACATTGATATCGGCCGTGCGTAAATAGAGCTGAGGTCGGTAGTTGGCCATGAAGGGGTTCTGGCGGCCACCTAAGTGAATGGTTGGGATGAGTTCGACACAAGCAAGCACATAGACCCACCTTCATCCTTTGTTAAGATATAAATTTGGGCTTGGAATTTCTTAACCGACTTGATAGTCCCAGGAGCAACCAAGACCTGTCCGCGACGAATTTGCTCCCGCTTGATGCCTCGAAGAAGAGCACCCATATTGTCACCAGCTTGAGCCTGTGAATTAGGTTGGTTTTTCCATTTGTTGTTTGTTAACATGAAATACACGTACCCGGTCCAACTCCCGACGGAACATTTCTGATAAAGGTTCATACAAGAATTCTATGTGCTTGGAATACATAAACTTACCAATACCAATGAGTGTAGTCTTCATAGTGGAGCCATGACCAATGATCTCAACTTCAGCGCCCTTGTTCGCGGTGCCACGTTCAACCTACAAAGGTAAAATGAGCCAAGAATGTCGTTATGTCGACGGTCATGTACTTACGCGCCCAGTGGCAACAGTACCACGTCCGGAAATGGAGAAGACATCTTCAATGGGCATGAGGAATGGTTGATCGAAGTTGCCTAATAAAATGGTTATTCTAGAAACTGAGCAAAGGGGATTGGTGAAGCATACGAGGCGGAAGCTCAAGCCAGTTGTCACATGCCTCGACCAATTCCTTGATCTTGCTGGCACCAATTTCCGGATCGCGACCCTCCAGAGCAGCAAGAGCAGAACCCATGATGATAGGGGTATCGTCACCCTCGAACTTGTAGGTGGATAAGAGGTCACGCATTTCCATATCGACGAGTTCCAACATTTCGGGGTCGTTGATTTGGTCAACTTTGTTGATGAAAACAACCAGCCTCTTGATACCAACTTGACGAGCAAGAAGTAGATGTTCCCGCGTTTGAGGCATTTGACCGTCCGTGGCCGAAACCACAATAATTGCACCATCCATCTGCGCAGCACCAGTAATCATGTTCTTAATGTCTACACCACGATATTAGAGAGCGCATGTGGGAGAAGATGCGATAACTTACAATCAGCATGACCAGGACAGTCAATATGTCCATAGTGACGACTTCCGGTTTCATACTCAACATGGGATGAGTTAATCGTGATGCCACGAGCTTTCTCCTCGGGAGCCTTGTCGATCTGGTTGTAGTCGGTGAACTTCGCACCACCTTGCTCAGCGAGAACTTTTGTGATGGCAGCGGTCAGTGTTGTCTTCCCGTGGTCAACGTGACCTGGGTTGGACCTGGTCAGCCCCGGGTTGAAGGATAACAAAATGGCTAACATACCGATCGTGCCAATATTCATGTGAGGCTTCGAACGCGAGAATTGTTCGGCATAACCCCTGCGAGCAACTGGATACTATAAAAACGCGTCGGAAGCGTGACTCTGTCGATGGATACGCACTTAAGCTAGCCGAGACCGACGGAACTGGCCTGAAAGAACTGCGCTGGAATGCAGTCAGGAGGGAGCCTGTGGAGCATGGTCAGCACGAATAGAGGCCATTCGGAATAAGACATACGGCGCGGTACAGCCAACCCTCGCGAGGCAGCCTTACATGTGGCCAGTGAGAGCATAGTGTTGAAATTGGAAGAACGAACTCGGGCAAACTCTCGAAATTTGTTCCACCGCCCCGGCTAACTCCGCTGGGAAATTGATGTAGTACCAAATGTAGACATTCCCCATTAGGTAGGTGATGTGCCGGAGGACGCTGCACGCATCTCCGGTTTCTTGCAAAATGTCTTCACCGGATCGTCAAGACCTCGTTCGAAGTGCTGTAGTGTTTTTGCAGGACCCCAAGGTGTTGCTGCTCCATTTGTTCAAGTGTCTAACTGAACTTCAAAACAGACACAGGCGTCTCCAATCGCTCAGCGAATTCAGTTTCTCGAAGCCAAAGGCCTGACCGCTGCTGAAATTGACATTGCAATCAAGCAAGCTTCTGTCAATGGCTCACCCGTAGGCTACCAACAAGGATACCCTGCAAATTATGGTGCACTGTCATACCCTTCACGTAGTCACGGATGGGATTGGCGGGACTACTTTGCACGTTTCATCATTCCAGTGTCCCGGATCGAGCGTACTTATATTTGGTCATAGGTCACCGCTGTTATATCTGGGACTATAGCGTATGGAGCTGTTTCTCTGTTCAAGGTACGCTTGGTTCTTCGAAAAGTGACGCTTCATGTTGACTGAATTCTCCTGGCAGAAATATCTCTATCCTCATCTCCAACCACCAACGGCGTCGGCATATGAGGCCGACCGCGATGCCCTCATTGCCCAATTTGACGCCGCGGAGGCTCTCCTCAAGGAGATTCAGACTGAGACTGTCGCCGTTAGGACAGCTGTAGAAGAACAAAAGTCAAGGATTGACAAGACAACTCAAGACGTCGAAGATGTCGTTGGCGAAATGCGCCAATATGAACTTAGAGCCCGGGATGAGATGAGAGAGATTCGGGAAGAAGTCAATAATGTTCGCGAGATGCTGCCCAAGGTGGGAATAAGTCATTTGGATCAGATTTCTATGCTGACCTGTGCGCAGATGATTGAGAGGAACAAAGAACATCATACACAATCTCTCAGCGAGTTGCAACAAGAAGTCAAATCATTGAAGGTATTGTTACTCAATCGCCCCACGAGTGTGCCAATGTCACCGAGCCCTTTGCCTTCGATGGCGCGCCCCTCGATCCCTGCTTGGCAACTTGCCAGTTCAACGGGCACGATTACAACAGGAACTGGTACTGAGTCACCAGTATCTATTGTCCCACCGTACTCAACCAGCCCTCCGATTGTTCCCATCAGTAATGGCAAAGGCAAAGAGGTGGAAACGGACACCACCACCCCCTCTACATCTTAGAATACACTATCCACATACAAGATGTATTGATTATTATTTCTCAATAATGGCTGATTTGTGTTTTCTCAACTCAAGTTTCCGTCACTCGGTGACTTTCATCAACATAAACACGTGATAATCGGGACGTGGACAACTCCCAATATACTGCAACATTATCCATGTTCTCTCAGTTTCGCCACGCCGTTGAGACTCTCGCAACCCAGCCTCGCAGCTCAACGGATACAATACTGGATGACCAGAAAACCTCTACGCCATCTCAGTCCATGGACACCCTGGTGGGTCCAACCTCGGCAAAGTCATCTGGCCAACTAGCGGAATCTGCAATATCAAATTTGCGCAAGTCGCTCGCAACACAGCGGAGCAATCCCCCTATAACCAAGTCAGCGCCGTCCTCGCTCGCTATCTCTGAGAAACCGCGACAGAAGATGAATCTGGAGGAGCGGCTGCGCGCGAGTTTATCGGCTGCCGACGTCTCATCTGCTTCCCCGCCCTCATCCGGCCCCTTGCCTACTGTGGCTGTTTCGTCTCAAGACCCACTTTCTCCTTCATCAACACCACTTCCAGAATCCCCAATAGCTCCACCTCTTCCAAGTATTCAGGATTCAGGTTGCCTAGCCAAAGAAGAGGAAGTTGCTCTGACACCCCGAAGTTCAGAAAGTTCAGAACATAGACCGACAACAGAGGAGGCTGTGCATCAGTCGGATGGACTGGTCCGACAAGCCATGATTTCATCTGGAGTTGAGGCATTTCCAGACGCGATTGTCATTGGAGCCCAGCCCATGAGTGATGAGGCTACACCTGTATCCCATAATGAATTAGGAAGCCAGAGAAAAGAGGAACTGGAGGTAGAGGAGGTTTACGAGCAGCGAACTTCACCTCAATCCCAAAACGTGCCAACAAGTATCTCGGAAGAAGAATCACAGATCTCAGTAATAACCAATCAGGAAAGCAAGGGGGCGGACATAGAGACTTTACAGAAAAGACTAGAACAAGTTGAGCAACGTTTTTTAGGTCTGTCAGTTCCTCTGTTCATTCGCCCAGCTCACCAAGTACATGTGCGCGCACAGATGTATCAACCTCATTTAAGCGTCTTCAAGCAGAGAAGCTCGCCGCGGACTCAATCCTTCGCGATGTGACCCCCCTAACGGGTATTCAAGATGCTCTCGCTCTCAAGGAATTCTTCCAAGATATGAAATCAAAGGCAGAGGTTAGATCCTGTATGTAACACGACAAGCCAAATTCTCAATCCAAACACAGCTTTTCCAGGAAGAAATCAAACGACTGAACGGTAAACTTGAAGGTAATTCGGCAAATTCATTTGCTTATCGCGTTGCTTATTTCGTGCAATAGTACAAGAGGACCGAATCGAGGAGCTGAGGGAAACCCACAAACTCTCCTTATCCTCACAAGAGGACCAAGTCGGCAGACTCCAGGAACAACTTCGAGAGACCGAGGTTCTGTTCAAAGAGGCTCGAAGGACTGTCACCACGTCTGAAGAGGCTTTGTCACAAAAAGAGAAAGAAATCACGATACTCAAAGCCGATGCCGAGAAGCTCAATACAGTAGTAAAAGAGGAGGAAGAAAAGCGAACTAAAGCCATTAGTCTTCTTAAGTCAGTCAGGCAAAAGCTTGTGAAGGCCGAGAAGGACAAGGAGGATGCGTTGAAAGAGGCTATCGCTTCCCGCGAGAAGGATAAGACTGATATAGAAAAAGAGCAGATGGAGAGAAAGAGGCTCGAGCGAGAGGTCGAGTTGGTTAACGTTGAGAAGGAAAAGGCATTGGCGAATCTCCGCAGCCAGTTCGAAAAGGAAACTTCCAGCCTCAAGGAACGGCATGACAAAGAGATGGCAGCCATGCGAGGTCAATTCGAACTGGACGCTATTACAACCAAGGTAGGGGGACTTTCAAACTAAATCCTCCTTACTGACGCGATTTTTAGAGTGCTTACAATAAAGAAATTGCGGCAAAGAATTCCCATATCAGCACTCTGGAGACGTCGCTGAATAACGTGTCAAGGGACAAGAACGCCTTTTTCGAACAACTCCAGTTGCGTCAAGCCGAGACGGAGAGCGCACAATCACACGTAGAGAGCATACAACACCAGAATACTGAGCTGCAATATCGGCTTCGTGAAGCCAATGATCGCGTCACATTATTGAAAGAGGACCTCAGTGAACTTCAACGCGAACACGAACTACGAATTCGTGAGCCTTCCACCTCCGCCGAGAATGTTGTACACTTGCTGGCAGCTACCGAGTCCAAGTACGAAACGAAGCTTGCAGAGCTGAAGCGCATGAACTCAACTCTAGAGAAAGAGCGGACCGATAGTGAAGTCGAATGGAGTCGAAAATTCAAGGAGAGAGGTGTAGAAATTGAAGAACTTAAACGGTTGTTAGGTAGTTCTGCTCAGAGTCAGCAAAAAGAGGGAGAGGTGATTGCTGGGCTCACAGCAGAGCTTGAGCACAAAAAGGAAGAAATTATGGCCCTAGGGCATCAACTAGCCGATCTATCCAAGACTTGTACTCGTCTTGAGAGTTCACAGGTATGTTCAAGCATGCTTGATACTCAATCGCGGTTTAACGTTCTTGATAATAGTCTGCCGCACAAGCCGTAGTCAATGACCTCCAGAATAAAATCATTGGACTAGAAAAACAGATCGAAGAAAACAAGATCAGGGATACGCAGCTACGGCAAACCAACAAGGTCACTTGATTTACACCTGATTTTCTCATTTTGAAGCTGAACTATGTGCCTCTTAGTCTCTACGAGAAGAGCTCCGTAAAGTAACATCGTCCGTTGCGCTCCTGGAGAAGCAAAGAAACCCCGGCGTCGGTTACTGGACAACTCGAACAAATGAAAACAACGGTCCAGGCGAAACAGCCACAGCAACCCCCTCAGCTGCAACACCTCGCACCAGCTCACCTTCGCCTGAATCATCGAACAAAGACGAAGATGAAGTAAATCTCGAATACCTACGTAACGTCATCCTTCAATTCTTGGAGCACAAGGAAATGAGGGTGAGTTTTCCCGCTAAGACTATAAGACACCACGAATAAACGCTATGTTCAGCCCAACCTTGTCCGGGTGTTATCGATTATCTTGCACTTCACACCTCAAGAAACCCGTCGACTAATGTCCAAAGTTTAATATTTGACATACATCATATTCCTACAAGATACCCCAGACAAATCGTTTTTTTGTTCACCATAACTATGTAGTCCATCCATAACATACAAAGATATAAACGTTAAATGTCCTGGTAGGGAGGTAACTCGTCGTCGCCCTTTGCATCTGTGTTTGGCTGCGACGAGGACCCTGTCCTTAGCAAACGTTCCCTCTCCTCTCTCTCAAGACGTTTCTTCTCTTCCTCCGCAGATTCATAATGGCCTGGCATATCTGTACTAGTAGTTGGCTGGGAGGAATGGGTTGGTGCAGGAGGCACTGATTGGGAGTAAGCAGCAGCCAAACGGCGTTTCTCGTCTTCGGCGGACTCGTATTTGGGAGCAGGACCAGGCGCTGTAGAACCTGCAAGAGGAGAGTGATGTATGTCACGCAGTGAACCACTGACTGGACCTGGACCTTCCGTCCCAGCAGTCACAGGTATTCCTGTCTCAGCAACAGTGGGGGTGATCACAGGTGCAGCCGAAGTCGTCTGCGAAGCATCAGCTGGAAGGGGAGGGGATGAGAGCGCTGGAATTGGTGCAGGAGAATTGTTAAGGGCAGCCGGATTGACAGGAGTGCCCTGAACCTTCGGGCTCGTAGCGGGCGAGGAAGCTGGGATAGATGATTGTGCATGTGACGGTGGGGGACTAGACTGCAGGGTGGTTTGGGAGGTATTGATAGCTGAGAGTTCACTGGCGTGGCTTTCACCAAAACTCTGGGTATCTGATCTGGAGAGTTCGGATGGAGTCAATTGGGGTGGAAGATTGATATGACCCGTCTTGTAGTTATCCAATGCCCGCTGAAGGGAGGCTCGAGCGGCACCAGTTGCCTGGGCGCCGGTGTAAGGGTGTTCGGGGGTCGGGGGAATGGAAGGAAGCGCCGCAACGATAGGGGTGGCGGCTTGTGAGAGCAAAACAAGTTTCTCTCCATACTATCAGAGTTCTTATCAGAGCCTGAGTCTGGACGAGGGAGGGTACGCATACTTCTCTGATTGCTTCCCACTTGAGCCGCTCGCTTTCTGCGACGGCCTTACGCTTGAGAACTTCAATCTCGCGTTCTTGAGGGGCATCATCCAGTTCGGCTTTGCGAATTTGATCTCTGACCTCGGCGATCTTTTTCTCTTGCCCTTTCTGTTGGTCATGCTCGATTTTCGCAAGCTGATTATACAAGCCGGTGCGGATGTTGCGACGCGGAGTGATTGCAGTTTCAGCATCTCTCAAAGCCTTGAACGGGGTGCGAGCGGCATCCAGCTTTGTCGCAAGGGTCCCGGCAAGAGAGCCTTGAACAAAGTTCAGGTACGCAAGCCGATCGGTGACTAGGTAAGGTGATTAGAGATCGATGGATCAACGAGGTTGAAAGGACACTTACCATCCTTAAGGTCTTCAGTTTCGTTCTGGCCCCATGTGTATAATTCTTTGCTTTGAGCCTTGGAATTACGTGATACGCTGTCAAGGTCTAATGCAACTCCCTTCTCAGCCGTGATTATCTTTTGGACGGGAGTGGTAGAACTGGAGCGAGAAAATCACTCGTCATCACTAGGTTGGCTATGGCAGGGATTATCTTACGAATATTGTTGACCGAGCGAGCGGATTTGGTGGGAGATACTCTCGAGTGCATGGGATCTGTGACCTCCCTGTGCTGCTGACTGGTTGGCGGAAGGCTGACCTGTGGCATCAGGACTATTTGGACGATTGTGGGATGGAAGATGGGCAGCAAGGGGCGTAGCGTTAATAGCTGACTGTGCCTTATCGGCAAATGAAGCGAGGAAACCTGGGACGGGCATTGTATGTGGACTTGGGAGTCGATACTCAACGATCTTATATAATGATAAAAATGACGTCATCAGTTGATTAACATAGCTTACACCAAACACACCATGACACCAACGATAAATCTGGCCAAAGCAGTGCAGAAACACAAACTACACAATGATTTTCTTCGCAGCCTTGCCCTTCTTCTCAGAGTCCCTGTGGGACAAGAACTCCACCTCTGTCGCAAGTGGTCCAGCCAGCCGGGCACCCTCCTGGTAGCCGAGCACACCCGCCTTGAAATACCGACCCACAGCCTCAATCCTTTCGCGCAGCTTGTCCTCCTCCGTCTGCGAAGGAGCAAGTCTTGTCCATATCGATATGCGATAGAACTGCGGGCGTATCGAAACGATAACGCCTGTGATCAACGACTGCGCTAACGGTCCTTCCGTGTCATCGGGTGTTGGGTCGAATGTTTCGCCAATGGCAGCAAGCATCTAAATTAGAAATAAGCCCGACATCACTAGTGGCAGTACCAGATACCAACTGTGTATAGCCACATTTTATCAACATTCCCTCTGTTCTTGTCTCTTGGCAATTGTATACTCCATTTCCCACCATGTTTATTGGCCTCATCTTCCCAAGCGGGTATGATTCCCTCCTATACCTTTGGTGAGGAAAAGATTGGGCTCTGAGGAATCTTAACGTACCTTGAAGAGGTAATAATTAGCTTTTTGAGGTAGTTGCGAGGGAGGAACAATGTTGTTGTATAGGCTGCGCAAAAACGTGAGGTTGACTGCTGGCCCCTTCCTCTCGGACCATCCACTTACCCCCAGAATTCCTCCACACTGTCAAAACTAATTACTCGCTTAATATCTTCCATCCATCCCTGTGCAGCAACCACACTGGGTGTCTGAGGAACGGGGGTTTGGGGGAAAGCGGATACAGGAGTTTGAGGTAGGTTGCGGCCTTTAGTGGCAGGAGAGTCAAACCAAAGAGTCCAGGGGGAGTAGAGGGGATGCTATCCAGAGTTAGGTTTTTCAATGTTGCCAAGCGTCAGGACTAACCTTGACGTTGAAGTTTTTGGGGTCACTGAATACAGTGCGTATGCCTTCAGCTTGTTCCTCCATATCAACCTCTGGAATTTCTCCATCCTCAAAGTCATCAACTTCACTGTTTGAAGGAGGCTGATCAGCGAGGGCTGCGCTCAGAGCAGCGCGAGATGCTTGCAAAGCAGGCGCAGGAAGAGTTGAAGCCATATTATGCAGATTGTCGTCCAAGCGGCTCTTGGAGATAGGACTATCAGAAGCTCAGAAAAAAACAAGCAAAGATTAAAGGCGAGTTTGGCAGAACGCTAAAAATGGGAGGAGATTTTCAAAGTGTTGAGGTCGCTCAGCGGTACAACAAGGTCACGGTCAGAGTTTGTAAGTATTAACAAATTTGATGGATCAACGATTTTTCGGGGTATGTGGCCGTCACGTGGTAGCCATTCGGTTGGTTTGTAGTTTATACTCCGATTTAGAGTCCGATGTATCTGATAAGATAGATAGCGAGAACTTCGGCATTGCTGACCTCATATCCCCCGGCCCACAGTCACAGTCCCGTCTCTTTTCTTTTTCTCCTCCTCCTCGACCAAGTCCCATGGATCCTTTCCATGCAAAACTTGTCGCTGCAGCGACAGGGTCGACCCTCACCGCCCTCACTAGTAGGCTTGCTTTCTCACCGTGCAGCTCATCCACGCTCATATATTCCAACTTTTTCAAGTGACACCATTCGACGTCATCAAGACACGCCTGCAAACTCAACCCATTCGTCCTCAGCCTCTCTTTCCAGTGCCCCCACCCAATACTTGCTGTCGGCCTGTGAGGACAGAACTGTGTGTGCGCAATATGTCGTCCCTGGCACGGAGTATGCCTTCACTCGCACGTCCTCTTTCTGGGGAAGTCGTGTGCATATGGCATAACGGAGTTGTTAGGACAGAACAAGTAAATGGTTTCTACGATGCTACCAGACATGTATGGCGTGCAGAAGGTATCCGTGGGCTATGGAAGGGTGCTGGTACATCTTTGTAAGGGTCACATTCATTCATATTTCGCGCGAGTTCATAAACTCAAACATCGTCTAGAGTGATAGGAGTGCCCTCAGCGACAGCATACATCCTAACGTATGACCATTTACTCAATATGGTCTTACCGACGGTTCTCCCCAGTGGACCCGTTCTTCCACTTTCCGCCGGAATCATCGCGCGCTCAGCCATAACTACCCTCGTGTCACCACTGGAATTGATCCGTACTAATCTCCAATCCACACCCCTTTCCCCCAACAATCCTCATACTCTCCGCTCCGTCCTTACGTCAATACACTCACTTGTCCAACAAAATGGCGTGCTCTTCCTGTGGCGGGGGCTTGGTCCGACTCTGTGGCGCGACGTGCCATTTTCTGGCCTCTACTGGGCCAGCTATGAGGGATGGAAGGCCTTTTTCGCTCGACGAGGGCATGAAGGGGCAACCATCGCTTTTACAAGCGGTGCCACAAGTGGGGTTATGTCTGCCCTCATCACCTCGCCGTTTGATGTCCTCAAAACGCGACGTCAGGCACTCATTATGTCGGCTAGTAATATAGAATTGACACGGACTCTGCCATTGCTACTACGAATCCTACGGACGGAAGGTATTCCTGCATTATTTGCTGGTATCTTGCCTCGGGTTGTCAAAATCGCACCGGCTTGTGGAATCATGATTTCATGCTTTGAGGTACGTACTCTCAGTCTGATTGCAGTTCCGGAATTCTCTTCCAACTACGACCTTATAGGGCATTGGAAAACTCCTCTCGAAACAGTCTCCATAGACTATGATACGATGCTTATATTATCCCTATATTGTGGATTTAATACCTTGATACTATATATATGATACATGATATAATGTCATAAGCGACGAGTAGAATATCGAACAGACTTCAACCCAAACGATTCAACTGTCGGTTCGTCCGATGTAACTTGCCAGAGACTTGGTCGACGTCGTTGGACAAGTTATCCAATAATTCATTCTGCTCGCTAATCTCGTTATTGATGGCCTCTCCGAGCTGCCTTTGCCGTTGCAAAATCGTTGTGAGGATTGAGAGCTGCTGATCCTGTTGTTGAACCTGAACCTGCTGCAACCCGAACAATCCAACATTGTCCAAAGGTCGTGTCACTTCAGTCTCTTGGGGAGGTTCGGATGCACCAAAGACCCTCCTCGCAGGTTTGCTCATAGCTTTATGACCTAATAATGCTTCCCTGTCCGTTTCTGACGCAGGATTCAGTCCAGCGGTACCCCCAGCTGTCACCCCACGAGCCGAGGTCTGACGAGCGATGGTTACAACCTTCCCGAGCTTCTCGCAGTCATCCTGCAATCGCGCAACCATATCTGTCCTCCTTTGCAATTCACCTTCACTCATGCCTGCTAGCGCCAATTCCGCTAATCCCTTCCCTAGGGTTCCGATCCTTGAGAGTAGACCGGCGAGTTTGGTCTTTGCAGCGACGTTGGATTTGTGTGAGGCGCCGACGTCACCACGATCGGAAAGTGCATCGCGCTTGTTGATGTCTGCCCAGACGTCACGCAGACGAGCTTGGATGTCCAGATGCTCGTCCAACCAAGAAGCAGACGTGAACTGTGTAGGCGTCATATTCTGCGCAGTAGGACCTTGGCGACCAATGGGTATCCCTAGAAATTCGCGAAACGCAAAGTGCTCCCGCCACTTGTCTTCCTTGGCGCTCACGATGGCTCGGAGGTAGGTTTCCAGACCTGCCTTCCGCTCCTCGAGAACTTTGGTATCATTATGTGACCGCAGGATTGAGAATTTGTGTTTAGGAGGGAGTGAGGATGGTGGTGCGCCGACTGTCTTTGTGAGGGTGGTGTGCAGGTCATCAAACTCGGAGTATCGCCTCCACATCTGCCATGATTGAACGTGGGCCTGGATTTCGATGTTGTAGACTATGTGAGATTTGGGAGATGTGCGTTCTTCGTAGCCGCGAACAAAGATGGCTTGGATGGCAGTCATAGTGAAAGTGAGGCCCTGGATCAGTTATGGAAGGCCTCAAGGCTACATGATCCCAAAGCCGTTTGCCGATGGTGCTCTGCGCAACATGCTGCGTCCACGCTTAACAATAATCACGTTGATTCTACAATCCAGAGCGGGTATACATGGGTCGTGTGCTACGACTATTTCGATGGTTTCCGTCCGGTAACAATTACGAAGCGAACGTGAGCAGCTCTCCTATACCACCCGAAAATACTGGCGTACATTTGCCAGAGGAACCCCTTGCTACACAGAAACTTGGTAATACCCGGAAAAACGTCAGACGTGATATCTTCAAGAACAATATCCGTATACCCTAATTCCTCCAGACCTCGGACATACTCCTGTGTAGAAACTATATTTTCCTCCGGTATGAGCCCAAGGATCGCAGTCATACGGGATGATATAGTCTTCTGAGTTGGTAGACTATCCGTGCCAAAGCACAAATCCCCAAGAACAACACGTCCCCCTGGTGTTAATTTTCGATGTGCTTGCGCAAGAAAGTCCCTGCGAGTGTTGAAGTGGTAAGCACAGTCCAGGGCATATATGACGTCAAATTTGGCTGCGTTGAGAATGTGGAGAGGATGTGTAGGTGGAGTAGTAGCACGACAGTTCGCATCGCCACGGTACAAGTCAACTCGAACCTTTGCAGCCTCGCCATTGGAAGCACAGACACGAACTACTCGTTCTTGAGACCGCTCATAGTGTGAAACTAGGCTTGTCACGCCAGTGAGCCTAGAAGGACGGGGGACAGCAGGATCCGTGAGGAACATGATCAGAGACTCTCCTGTACCATGCCCGACGTCTGAATATAGAGTCAGAGTGTTTCGCATAGCGTACGATCAGGTCGCACGTACCGAGAACTCTTTCACCCCCTTTTAGTTTTGCGGCTTCAACGAGCTTTATTGCCAAGGCTATAGAATGCTATCAGCTACGCATAAGTTCAATTCAGCACTAAAAGTACCTCGGCAGGCCTCAGGGAACGATACCGCATTCTACGTCCCACTTAATAACATTTACTATCGAACATGCAGTGGAACGTACCTTCCAATAGCCTTGGTTTAACCATTCGGTTTTCGGGACAAAATTCAGATCCTCTCCTGGTTCTCGGTTAAATGATAAATGATAAAGGCTGTAGGGATCCCTCGACGCCACTCGTAAGAAAACGAAGCTGAGAGTAAGGAGAGCAAAGACCAATATGAGCGCCGCGAACATGCCTACAGTTGACCACGGTAACGTCAGCCGCTGGGTACGTGCCCTCAGGTTGTCGTGCGAGATATAATCCCACGCGAACAGAGGATGTTACCCTCGAGCGTAACTAATAGTATAGTTGAGAAATGAACCAGCTACAAATCACGTATCTACGGAGTCATTACGATATTCCTATATACCACAAGTCAACTAGCTCCCTCGATTTTTGCTGCCAACTTGTCCATGGATGCATTGTGTGATTGGGTCAAATTACCGATAATATACGGAATAAGGATGCAAAACGCCTATAAGATCATCGTCATTCGTAGCCCCGAGGATGTCTAAATGAACATCATCACTCACTCGAAGTTCTACTGTCTCCAACACGTCCACTGTCCCTGGTTCTTCACTTTCCGTCACTCGTAACTTATTTTCAAGCTTTGGAAATAGGAAGCTCTGGGTCAACTGAACGGACACATTCACCCCTCGATCACCCTCGTCATTCTTGGGTTCGAATGTCGCGTGGATTGAGTTGTCGTACTCCCACAAGTGCATGGGCCCATGTAGGCGGTCCGTGATCTTGTACCGCCGGGGATTCGCAGGATCTTGCTCAACTTTGGTCACGAGCGGGTGAAGCGAGCACCATGACTCGGCGTTTTGGACGATCTCACAGACATCGGCAACTGAACCGCGTATGCGTTTATGCGTCAAGATCGTGCGTTCGAGGAAAAATGGCCACATCGACAACCTGAATGACTGGTGGGAGTGTAAGAGGTCCGACGAGACCCTTTCTCACTTGTTCTCGGCCATCATCTGACTTAGAATTAGAAGAGTTATTTATGTTGTTGGGGAATGTATCATTGTGGTATCAGAGAACAAACAGTACATACTCTACAGTCGAAGAGCAAGTCAATGAAACAGCATGAGATTAGAATACAGGGGTCCGCATGAGAATGGACTGGGGTTTCCAATGAGCGAAGAGCACCGTGCATCACGAAGCGGGGGTGGAGGAGGATGCATCTCCCGAGGTAACAGGTGGCTTGGGTCGAGTTTCGTTGACATCTGCTTGTCCAACAATATAGCGCAGAACGTCACTTAGCGTGATAACTCCCAACAGGCGGCCTTTCTTTCCGCCCCTCCTTTCTTCCTCCTAAGCCGGATATGAGTAAAAAGGAGACATCGAAACAGAGATATAACCTTACCTCGCCTTCGACGACGACGAGACGGTGAACACGACGCTTCTTGATGAGTTGGAGGAGGGTTCCAAGGGAATCTGAAGCTGTGCAGATGACTACGCCTGGGAAGTCTGAGGAACGCTGGGTGAGGGCATCCCTGATTTTGAGATCGAGGGACTGATAAGCTCCGAGGCGGACAAGCGTCTTCCGAACTGGTTAGGGATAGGAAGGACAGCAACGGATCAAGACGTACGATGACATCAACGGTTTCGTAGAGGTTCATGACAACGCCCTCTTCGTCGATGATAGGGACGGCAGATATGGAGCGTTCAGAAAACATGTGGACGACGTCAAACACGGACGTGTCCATACTAGCGGTGGCGATGGGATAATAAGGGTCATTAGGATCTGGGGAGGGCGAGGACACGTATGTGCCAATCTTGAGCCTCCTCAGTGATAAGTGGAGCTGTTGAATTTCTTTGTGGCACTAATTTAGGAAGAAGTGAGCATCAAAAGACGGAGAGTGTAAAGGACCTACATTGATAGAAATGAACTTGAGAAGGCGGTACTGGGTGAGGACGGAGATAACTACT